>CM026404.1:8204792-8267122 GCA_014843695.1 Archivesica marissinica
CATCCATCCATCCATCATCCATCCATCCACCCTCCATCCAGTATCCATCCATTCAGCCGTCATTCATCCATCATCCATCCATCATCCACCATCCATCCATCCATCCATTCATCCATCTATCCATTCATCCATCCATCCATCCATCCATCCATCCATCCATCCATCCATCCATCCAGCCATCCATCCATCCATCCATCCATCCATCCATCCATCCATCCATCCATCCATCCATCCATCCATCCATCCATCCATCATCCATCCATCCATCCATCCATCCATCCATCCATCCATCCATCCATCCATCCATCCATCCATCCATCCATCCATCCATCCATCCATCCATCCATCCATCCATCCATCCATCCATCCATCCATCCATCCATCCATCGCGGGTATGTAGAAATGTCCCTAAAAGACTTAACAGAGGTATGAATCAACATAATATATCAAGTAATTTAATTAAAAAAGACAACGTGGGACAAATGGGGACGATGCATTCCGAATGTAAACACGTGCGGACGATGCGTTCCGGTTGTAAACAAGTGCATGACCGATCGACTCGGAAAGTCCTACTTTCGGTTTCGAGTTTGTTTAATCGCAAAAAAACATTGTTTACCAAATTAACATAAGCATACAAAGTATAATGTTATAATGTGTAGCAGCATTGCTACCCATGCGTAAATATTGAATTTTTCAAATATATTTTATTTCATACGATGTAATGCTGCTTTAAACATAAACATAGACACAATTTATTCATACAAATGCCTATATTCGAATTAATACACCTGCGACAAACCTAACGATGTCACATACTTGTAAGGTAATTTGTTGTCATTTATAGAAAACCAACAACCTTTTCTACCTTGGAATACAACGGACGTAAAAAGTTATTCTTCGGACTTCCCGGCAATCCTGTATCGGCCATTGTGACGTGTAACCTCTACGTCATTCCCGCGGTGAATAAAATGGCGGGAAATCCCGAACCTCAGCGTACCGTGGTTAAAGCGAAGGTGATGTATTTATTATCATATCCCAGTAACTTACGGACGGCGCCATTATATTATTGAATGAGTTTCATCATTTGGAGGATATTGTAAGATAGATACAGAGGATTGGAGGATATTGTAAGATAGATACAGATGATTGGAGGATATTGCAAGATAGATACATAGGATTGGAGGATATTGTAAGATATATACATAGGATTGGAGGATATTGTAAGATATATACAGAGGATTGGAGGATATTGTAAGAATAGGTACAGACAATTGGAGGATATTGTAAGATATATACATATTATTGGAGGATATTGTAAGTTAGATACAGAGGATTGGAGGATATTGTAAGATATATATAGAGGATTGGAGGATATTGTAAGATAGATACAGAGGAGACCCTAATTCCAGCAGACATTGTTCTTATACATGTCCAGGGATATAGTTCGAGCCCCGCTGGAGCCGTTACGATTGTGCCCTTAGGCAAGGCATTTAAATTCCACGTTTCCCCTTCTCTCTCCCTCATGGCGATGGATTCCATCAGGAATGAGGTCTCGAGAGTGATTAATACAAGTTGTAAGAACAATCGAGCTAAAATTTGTATAGAAAATATCCGGTGGACAGCACCTACATTTGTGGCATATGTTTACAATCCCGCCCGAAAGACTGTTAATGTTATCATGGGGGGACGGGTGATCCAAATGATAATCTATATATGTGCAGTCCAATGTATTAACTACTTGACCACTGAAGAGAACCCATGTGCTTTCGACATCTAGCTATCATGTACCCATGCCTGAACAGTATACAGTTAAACCTGTCTTAAGCAGCCAGCCAAGAGAATCTCAGAAAGTGGCTGCTTAGCACAGGTGGCTGCTTAATAGAGGTCAAATGTATAATAAAACAGCATATTGGGAATGTGGAAACTGGCTGCTTAATACAGGTTGGCTGCTTAATACAGGTGACCACTAACACAGGTTTGACTGTACACTAAGCAACGAGAGCACCCCGTAGATTGGTAAACACACTTATGTCTAGTTACTGAAAAGAGTATCCATTTTACGTGTAGCTCCACAGGCACAAAACACACATGTGTTTTAATTTTTTTTTTTAATTTAATTTTATTTAACGTCGCTTAACGTTTCCCATTTGAGCGGCGGGCAGTTTACCTAACAACACCTTTCCTGGACAGGCTCCGGCGGTTAACCAGTACTTGGTGCACCAACCTCCGTAAGAAACTGCCAACTGTTAAATGAGACACGATCTGAGCGGGGCTCGAACCCGTGACCATCAGAGATGATAGGTTACAGTGGTATGTAAGTCAGCGACCTTAACCACTCGACCACGGAGGCGGTCGACACAAATGTTGTTGTTTTGCCCTATATTCATATAGTAAGTAATGTATACTGTAAACATTACTTACTATATGACCATAGGGCAAAACAAATAAAATGTGCGTCTTGTGTCTGTGTGTAGCTCCACATGGGAATGTGCATCGAGATGTAAAAGAAACCTTTTCTACTAAAGAGTAGATTTCCTACCTATAGTGACGACAGTGTCTATGCAACATACTGAATTTAAAAAAGTACCATTTTCAGTGCTTGATGTTGAACCTTGTGTCCCAATTTTGGTTCCCTTTGGAATCACTTGCCATCACCACTGTAGTTTGGTTCCCTTTGGAATCACTTGCCATCACCACTGTAGTTTGGTTCCCTTTGGAATCACTTGCCATCACCACTGTAGTTTGGTTCCCTTTGGAATCACTTGCCATCACCACTGTAGTTTCGTTCCCTTTGGAATCACTTGCCATCACCACTGTAGTTTCGTTCCCTTTGGAATCACTTGCCATCACCACTGTAGTTTGGTTCCCTTTGGAATCACTTGCCATCACCACTGTAGTTTGGTTCCCTTTGGAATCACTTGCCATCACCACTGTAGTTTGGTTCCCTTTCACTTGCCATCACCACTGTAGTTTGGGTCCCTTTGGAATCACTTGCCATCACCACTGTAGTTTGGTTCCCTTTGGAATCACTTGCCATCACCACTGTAGTTTGGTTCCCTTTGGAATCACTTGCCATCACCACTGTAGTTTGGTTCCCTTTGGATCACTTGCCATCATACACTGTAGTGTTTGGTTCCATTTGGAATCAATTGCCAGCACCACGTAGTTGGTTCCCTGGATCCTTGCCATCACCACGGTAGTTTTGGTTCCTTTGGAGTGTGTTTGCCCATACACTGTAGGTTGGTTCCCTTTGGAATCACGTGCCATCAACCAGTAGTGGTTCCCTTTGGAAATCAATTGCCATCACCACTGTAGTTTGGTCCCTTTGGAATCACTGCCATCACCACGTAGTTTGGTTCCCTTGAATCCTTGCCATAACACGTGTAGTGTGGTTCCCTGTGGAATCATGCCATCACACGTAGTTTGGGTCCCTTTGGAATTCACTTGCATAACCACTGTAGTTGGTTCCCTTGGAATCAACTTGCCAACACCACTGTAGTTTGGTTCCCTTTGGATCACTTGCCATCACCACTGTAGTTTGGTTCCCTTTGGAATCACTTGCCATCACCACTGTAGTTTGGTTCCCTTTGGAATCACTTGCCATCACCACTGTAGTTTGGTTCCCTTTGGAATCACTTGCCATCACCACTGTAGTTTGGTTCCCTTTGGAATCACTTGCCATCACCACTGTAGTTTGGTTCCCTTTGGAATCACTTGCCATCACCACTGTAGTTTCGTTCCCTTTGGAATCACTTGCCATCACCACTGTAGTTTGGTTCCCTTTGGAATCACTTGCCATCACCACTGTAGTTTGGTTCCCTTTGGAATCACTTGCCATCACCACTGTAGTTTGGTTCCCTTGGAATCACTTGGCCATCACCACTGTAGTTTGGTTCCTTTGGAAATCACTGCCATCACCATGTAGTTTGGTTCCCTTTGGAATCACTTGCCATTCCCACGTGTTGGTTCCCTGGAATCACTTGCAATCACCACTGTTAGTTTGGTTCCCTTTGGAATCCTTGCATCACCACTGTAGTTTGGTTCCCTTTGGAATCACTTGCCATCACCACTGTAGTTGTTCCCTTTGGAATCACTTGCCATCACCCACTGTAGTTTGGGTTCCCTTTGGAATCACTTGCATCACCACTTGTAGTTTGGTGCCCTTTGGATCACTTGCATCACCACGGTGAGTTTGGTTCCCTTTGGATCACTTGCCATCACCACTGGAGTTTGGTTCCTCACTTGCCATCACCACTGTAGTTTGGGTCCCTTTGGAATCACTTGCCATCACCACTGTAGTTTGGTTCCCTTTGGAATCACTTGCCATCACCACTGTAGTTTGGTTCCCTTTGGAATCACTTGCCATCACCACTGTAGTTTGGTTCCCTTTGGAATCACTTGCCATCACCACTGTAGTTTGGTTCCCTTTGGAATCACTTGCCATCACCACTGTAGTTTGGTTCCCTTTGGAATCACTTGCCATCACCACTGTAGTTGGTTCCCTTTGGAATCACTTGCCATCACCACTGTAGTTGGTTCCCTTTGGAATCACTTGCCATCCCACTGTAGTAGTTGGTCCCTTTGGAATCACTTGCCATCACCACTGTAGTGTTCCCTTTGGAATCACTTGCCATCACATGTAGTTTGGTTCCCTTTGGAATCACTTGCCATCACCACTGTAGTTGGTTCCCTTGGAATCACTTGCCATCACCACTGTAGTTTGTTCCCTTTGAATCACTTGCCATCACCACTGTAGTTTGGTTCCCTTTGGAATCACTTGCCATCACCACTGTAGTTTCGTTCCCTTTGGAATCACTTGCCATCACCACTGTAGTTTCGTTCCCTTTGGAATCACTTGCCATCACCACTGTAGTTTAATCACTTGCCATCACCACTGTAGTTTGGTTCCCTTTGGAATCACTTGCCATCACCACTGTAGTTTGGTTCCCTTTGGAATCACTTGCCATCACCACTGTAGTTTGGTTCCCTTTGGAATCACTTGCCATCACCACTGTAGTTTGGTTCCCTTTGGAATCACTTGCCATCACCACTGTAGTTTCGTTCCCTTTGGAATCACTTGCCATCACCACTGTAGTTTCGTTCCCTTTGGAATCACTTGCCATCACCACTGTAGTTTGGTTCCCTTTGGAATCACTTGCCATCACCACTGTAGTTTGGTTCCCTTTGGAATCACTTGCCATCACCACTGTAGTTTGGTTCCCTTTGGAATCACTTGCCATCACCACTGTAGTTTGGTTCCCTTTGGAATCACTTGCCATCACCACTGTAGTTTGGTTCCCTTTGGAATCACTTGCCATCACCACTGTAGTTTCGTTCCCTTTGGAATCACTTGCCATCACCACTGTAGTTTCGTTCCCTTTGGAATCACTTGCCATCACCACTGTTGGAATCACTTGCCATCACCACTGTAGTTTCGTTCCCTTTGGAATCACTTGCCATCACCACTGTAGTTTCGTTCCCTTTGGAATCACTTGCCATCACCACTGTAGTTTGGTTCCCTTTGGAATCACTTGCCATCACCACTGTAGTTTCGTTCCCTTTGGAATCACTTGCCATCACCACTGTAGTTTCGTTCCCTTTGGAATCACTTGCCATGCCATCACCACTGTAGTTTGGTTCACTTGCCATCACCACTGTAGTTTGGTTCCCTTTGGAATCACTTGCCATCACCATTGTAGTTTGGAATCACTTGCCATCACCACTGTAGTTTGGAATCACTTGCCATCACCACTGTAGTTTGGTTCCCTTGCCATCACCACTGTAGTTTGGTTCCCTTGCCATCACCACTGTAGTTTGGTTCCCTTGCCATCACCACTGTAGTTTGGTTCCCTTTGATGTAGTTTCGAATTCCACTGGGGAGTCGAATTCTTTCAAAGGAGGAAACTATCCAGCTTGCTTGTGGATGGTCTGTGGTTCTACCTGGGTACTCGGCCGTTCTAAAATACTGCCCGGAATGGCTCTTGATCCGCCAATAATAGCTGGATAGGCGCAATATGAAGCTGTTGGTGCCACTCTAAGCCCCCAAAATAAAATAAGCAAAGGAGTGCCCACGGGACAATATGAATGTTTCATCAGGTTAAATATGAATATTTCATCAGGTTAAATATGAATGTTTCATCCAGTTAAATATGAATGTTTCATCAGGTTAAATATGAATGTTTCATCAGGTTAAATATGAATGTTTCGTCATATCCGGTTAAATATGAATGTTTCATCTGGTTAAATATGACTGTTTCATCAGGTTACATTCAGATTAAATATGAATGTTTCATCAGGTTAAATATGAATGTTTCATCAGGTTAAATATGAATGTTTCATCAGGTTAAATATGAATGTTTCATCAGGTTACATTCAGGTTAAATATGAATGTTTCATCCAGTTAAATATGAATGTTTCATCAGGTTACATTCAGGTTAAATATGAATGTTTCATCAGGTTAAATATGAATGTTTCATCAGGTTAAATATGAATGTTTCATCCGGTTAAATATGAATGTTTCATCAGGTTACATTCAGGTTAAATATGAATGTTTCATCAGGTTAAATATGAATGTTTCATCAGGTTAAATATGAATGTTTCATCAGGTTAAATATGAATGTTTCATCAGGTTAAATATGAATGTTTCATCCGGTTAAATGTGAATGTTTCATCCGGTTAAATATGAATATTTCATCCGGTTAAATATGAATGTTTCATCAGGTAAAATATGAATGTTTCATCCGGTTTAATATGAATGTTTCATCCAGTTAAATATGAATGTTTCGTCATATCCGGTTAAATATGAATGTTTCATCTGGTTAAATATGAATGTTTCATCAGGTTACATTCAGAATAAATATGAATGTTTCATCAGGTTAAATATGAATGTTTCATCAGGTTAAATATGAATGTTTCATCCGTTTAAATATGAATGTTTCATCAGGTTACATTCAGGTTAAATATGAATGTTTCATCAGGTTAAATATGAATGTTTCATCCAGTTAAATATGAATGCTTCATCCGGTTAAATATGAATGTTTCATCAGGTTACATTCAGGTTAAATATGAATGTTTCATCCGGTTAAATATGAATGTTTCATCAGGTTAAATATGAATGTTTCATCATATCCGGTTAAATATGAATATTTCATCCGGTTAAATATGAATGTTTCATCCGGTTAAATATGAATGTTTCATCCGGTTAAATATGAATGTTTCATTCGGTTAAATATGAATGTTTCATCAGGTTAAATATGAATGTTTCATCAGGTTAAATATGAATGTTTCATCCAGTTAAATATGAATGCTTCATCCGGTTAAATATGAATGTTTCATCAGGTTATATTCAGGTTAAATATGAATGTTTCATCAGGTTAAATATGAATGTTTCATCAGGCTAAATATGAATGTTTCATCAGGTTAAATATGAATGTTTCATCAGGTTAAATATGAATGTTTCATCCAGTTAAATATGAATGTTTCATCAGGTTAAATATGAATGTTACATTCAGGTTAAATATGAATGTTTCATCAGGTTAAATATGAATGTTTCATCAGGTTAAATATCAATGTTTCATTAGGTTAAATATGAATGTTTCATTAGGTTAAATATGAATGTTTCATCAGGTTAAATATGAAGGTTAAATATGAATGTTTCATCCGGTTAAATATGAATGTTTCATCCAGTTAAATATGAATGTTTCATCCAGTTAAATATGAATGTTTCATCAGGTTACATTCAGGTTAAATATGAATGTTTCATCCGGTTAAATATGAATGTTTCATCCGGTTAAATATGAATGTTTCATCAGGTTACATTCAGGTTAAATATGAATGTTTCATCAGGTTAAATATGAATGTTTCATCATGTTAAATATGAATGTTTCATCCAGTTAAAATGTTTCATCAGGTTAAATATGAATGTTTCATCAGGTTAAATATGAATGTTTCATCAGGTTAAATATGAATGTTTCATCCGGTAAAATATGGGGTTACCTCTGACACCGAATAAACTGGTTTGGATGGAAATTCAATATGGATCTTACCAATATAATATTTAAAATGTTTTTACATTAATTGACTTGATAATTTTCAACTTGTGCTATTTGGTGAACGGTCAAGTACGATGTCGTTAGAACTCGCCTTTCGTCGATATAGTGACGCCCGTGAATTCGCTCTAGCATATACACGACAATCTCTCCCAGGGTGTTTTTACGTTTATTTATCGTCGCTACCGGTTGCCCATATGAGCGACGCCTCCTGAAGAGATTAGTTATTTTAGATTTTGGAGAATAGTGCATGATACAGACAGAGACCCATTCCAGAATCTCCTCTGGTTCTTTTACGTTCACGGTGTAAAGCACCGACATGAGACCTCGGTTTAACGTCCCATCTGAAAGACTGTTAATTTTATTAAGGTCAGACGGGGGATCGAATCTGCGATCCCTAGATTACCAGTCCAGCGTGTTACCACTGCACTACATATCCGTCTGTAAAAAATGTATTTGTATCCTAACCCCAAGTGCTGAAGTTACGCCTTCATTTTAACATCATACATTACAGTTGCAATAGTATAAAACAGTAAATTTACAATACGTACGATCTGTCTCCTAAGAAGTTGGTGCGACAAATGCAAAAACAAACTAGAGTGCAAACAAGACAAAGGTCTTGTCCTCGCAGTTAAAGTTATAATTACAAGTCACCCGACTCTGGTTATTCTAAGTAAAACTGATTTGTTTACATTAATTGTCCAACACTTACTATTTAATATCGCATTTGATTAGTTTTTATAGAAATTATATATGATATATATGTAAGAAATAATAAGTATCAACCGTGGTATATCGCAGAATAACCCTTCGGCCTTCGTGATATATTTCTACGTATAAGAACTTCAAACTCGGGTTATTACCACGGTTGATACTTATTATTTCGATTCTAACACGACTTATTTCTAATAATTTTAGACGAGAATCAAAGAAGTATTTTCTTCAAACGCGGTGCTACTCCTCTGCATTTGGCTTTCGAAATTTTCTCCCGCCGCTGCATTTGGCTTTCGAAATTTCCTCCCGCGTAATGGGTGATGACGTTATTTTGTATGGAAAATATCAATCTAGTGAATAAATGAACAAAAGTTGTAACTGGTCAATAATTTTATTTATGTTGTCAAATAAAACTATACAGAATAGTAACTGAAACGTTACTTAACAGAAAAACAATATATATTTATATTTAAAAGGTATTAGTGTAAGTGACTGAGATACAATTTTATATTTAAACGGTATTAGTGTAATTGACTGATACAATTTTATATTTAAACGGTATTAGTGTAAGTTGCTGAGATAAAATTTTATATTTAAACGGTATTAGTGTAAGTGACTGAGATACAATTTTATATTTAAAAGGTATTAGTGTAATTGACTGAGATACAATTTTATATTTAAAAGGTATTAGTGTAATTGACTGAGATACAATTTTATATTTAAAAGGTATTAGTGTAATTGACTGAGATACAATTTTATATTTAAAAGGTATTAGTGTAATTGACTGAGATACAATTTTATATTTAAAAGGTATTTGTAGTGACTGATACAATTTTATATTAAAAGGTATTAGTGTAATTGACTGAGATACAATTTATATTTAAAAGGTATTAGTGTAATTGACTAGATACAATTTTATATTTAAACGGTATTGTGTAAGTGACTGATATACAATTTTATATGTAAAGGTATTATGTAAGTGACTGAGATACTTTTATATGTAAAAGGTATTAGTGTAAGTGGCTGAGATACAATTTTATATTTAAATGGTATTAGTGTAAGTGACTGATACAATTTTATATTTAACGGTATTAGTGTAGTGACTGATACAATTTTATATTTAAACGGTATTAGTGTAAGTGACTGATACAATTTTATATTTAAAAGGTGTTAGTGTAATTGACTGAGATACAATTTTATATTTAAAAGGTATTAGTGTAAGTGACTGAGATACAATTTTATATGTAAAAGGTATTAGTGTAAGTGGCTGAGATACAATTTTATATTTAAAAGGTATTAGTGTAAGTGACTGAGATACAATTTTATATTTAAACGGTATTAGTGTAAGTGACTGATACAATTTTATATTTAAACGGTATTAGTGTAAGTGGCTGAGATACAATTTTATATTTAAACGGTATTAGTGTAAGTGACTGAGACACAATTTTATATTTAAACGGTATTAGTGTAAGTGACTGAGATACAATTTTATATTTAAACGGTATTAGTGTAAGTGACTGAGACACAATTTTATATTTAAACGGTATTAGTGTAAGTGACTGATACAATTTTATATTTAAACGGTATTAGTGTAAGTGACTGAGACACAATTTTATATTTAAACGGTATTAGTGTAAGTGACTGATACAATTTTATATTTAAAAGGTATTAGTGTAAGTGGCTGAGATACAATTTTATATTTAAACGGTATTAGTGTAAGTAACTGATACAATTTTATATTTAAAAGGTATTAGTGTACACCATTATTAGTGTAAGTGACTCATGCTTATATTTAAAAGATTAACTGAACGATTTCGTAACACGTGCTTGTGCCAAGAACAAGGCTCCAGAGGGGACCCTGTACATTATTGGAACAAGAAGAACACCCGTAGGAACAGTTTTCAATCTTAGTATACATATATAATATAATATATATATATTGATTGATTGTCCAGCTCAACACAAATAATAACCAATGTCATCAGCATACTAATCGATAACATACATGTATGTTGTTGCAGTCATATCACAATGGTATAATAGTTTACATTATGTACTTTGAAACACGTGCAAACATATTGTTCCACATTAGGACAACTGCGTGTGTACAGTCTAGTACGTTGTTTCCACGTGTCTGCATCTGTTCTCTGTGATACGACAACTAGCATAATTACATTCTGCTTGAAGTGTTGCTAAGAAGCAATTTGATCTCTCATTTTTCTTTGTAAACTATTATTTATGTTCATTATTTACGTACTTGTTCTGATTTACTCGAGACATATATCGGTTTGAACAATTTACTGTTAATACCACATACGTGAGAAAACATTCCACGTAGAATGTATCCTATCCGCAACGTGTCACTGGAAGCCATTTTCATACCATTATTCGCATGGAATAAGAGTTATTGCATCGTAATAGAAGCGTACACTAAGACATAGCTATGTATACGTTAACTAGGAGATTTATAAATGTAGGTTTGTGTATTAGCAGGTCGTGCTAGAGTATTGCACTTTTCCCTACCTGAAGCTATCTATACACGTATGTGTGACTAACGGTTGGTTATTTTTTAAAAGTGTTGCATTTGTTAGTGGGGTATAACAGACGGATCTGTAGTCCAGTGGTAACACGCTGGACTGGTAATCCAGGGATCGCAGTTCGATCCCCCCGTCTGAGCCTAATAAAATGAACAGTCTTTCAGATGGGACGTTAAACCGAGGTCTCGTGTCGGTGCTTTACACCGTGCACGTAAAAGAACCAGAGGAGACTCTGGAATGGGTCTCTGTCTGTATCATTGCATTATCCTCCGACACTCTAAAATTCTAAATTAATCTCTTCAGGAGGCGTCGCTCATATGGGCAACCGGTAGCGACGATAAATAAACGTAAAACACACAAATAGTGGATTATGGTGTGATCGCAGTTGTATGCTAGGACTAGAATAAGTGTGTTTGGTTGTTGATAACCAGTACATGAGACGTATATATATTATATCTTTATTTTCGGTCTCATCTATGTACAGTACAATACATTTTAATTTATATTATAACACATACATTACACATAGCCATTCTACAATGAGAATTATAAGAGACAATAGCATATTACAATACGTGAAACATGTTTTACTTTCTAAAAATAAAGTACAAATCGTTAATCATAACACTAAAAAATATTTAAATTACTGAGTTTTAAGATTCTGGGGAAAAGAACACTATCGCGAAAATGAAAATAAGCTTTAAGAATTTAGAACCACCTCTGATCAGGGATGGATGGATGGATTAGCAGCTTTTATATACAGTCAAACCTGTCTTAAGCAGCCAGCCAAGGGAATCACAGAAAGTGGCTACTTAGCACAGGTGGCTGCTTAATAGAGGTCAAATACATAATAATACAACATGTTGGCGTTGGGAATCTGCTAACTGGCTGTTTAATACAGGTTGGCTGCTTAATAGAGGTGACCACTAACACAGGTTTCACTGTACTAATATGATATTGTCTCTTATAATGCTCATTTGTAAAATGGCTTTGTGCAACGTATGTGTTATAATATAAATTAAAATGTATGTACTGTACAGAACAGAACAGAATTGTATTTATATATTTTTACATACTCATTAATTAATACATTAGCCTACTGTATGATTCTACTACACGTATTTGCCTGCTATGACATGAGATTGCACCAAGAACTAGGATCGCGACCTTGTATGTGTCCCTGACTTTTCCGCACTTGATCTGGAACAAGGAAGTATGTCGCCAAGGAGCAACGCGCACTAAGTTTAAACTTTATATTTATTTTACAACGACTCCAACCTACAGCGGCCATGACCAAGTTATTTGCAGTTAAATGTCTGGTCCAGTTATAGTTTTGAAAACGAGTCTTAAAGTTTAAACTTTATTTATTTTACAACGATTGCGAAGCAAGTTCTAACAATTTATATTAATCACTCTCGTTGGCGCGGATGAAAGCGTAAATGTCGTCATTTGTGTGGGAGGAAACCGGAGTACCCGGAGAAAACCCACCTGTCCGATCTGGCGACCACCGTACCATCTCACATATGTCCCGTTCCGAGGATTGAACCCGGATTGCATTGCTGAGAAGCGATCGCGCTAACCACTGCGCTAATCGAACAGCCTTACAAAGCGCACTAATGGAATAATATAATGGTGCACTAAGTATGTAACATTGTTAATTATGTTGGAAGATGTTTTTACATCAATTAATAAAATTTTAAGATTTAAATAGAAATATTTTCCCCCAGATAATTTCGTCTCATTGAGATATTTCTATAGATCTATAAATATCTTTTGGATTCAAATAATGTATTAATAACACGAGAATATTTCGAGTTTTCATTGGTATGCCCAATAACAATGTCATAACAATTTAATTCTTTATTGGTTAATGCCTAGTTACGTCAATGAAGTCATTAACCATTCTATTTATGTTTGACTGAGCTTTTTGATATTGTTTTCATCTTCAATAACGAAACGGTACATGTTGCACACTGTTGACTTATTGCCTTTGTTAATCTTGCACTGTCTGATTGAGGCATCAGTTCCAGTTTATGTTCTATATTTAGATTATGAACACGTGTGATTTGTATATACTATGTCATACTTTTTGCCATAGTATTAAGTTTCTCGTTTTTAATCTTCACTTTCAATTCACTTCTGCTATATGTTTAAACTTTATTTATTTTACAACGATTGCGAAGCAAGTTTTAACCACTTATATTAATCACTCTCGTTTGCGCAGATGAACGCGTATATGTGGTCATTCATATGGGAGAAAACCGGAGTACCCGGAGAAAAACCCACATGTCGCATCTGGCGACCACCGTACCATCTCACATACCTCCCGGTCCGAGTATCTAACCCGGGTTGCATTGGTGAGAAGCGAGCGCGCTAACCACTGCACTAATCGGACAGCCACAGTGTGTAGTATTTCTTTTTATATTTAGGTTGATGCCGACATACGGTTGGACCCAAGACCAGAATACCACCGTGTTGTGCTTACCTGGCTCCCAGACACGCCTGTTCCTGTGGCGCGAAGTACTGGGGACCAGATTAGTAGTCGTCTGCTGAGTGTGAACACAGCAAACGCACTACTGTTGTTGCCTCCGCGTTCCTCTGAAAAACAAGCGGTTAGCAAAGACGACATTGTTGATGCCATGATTATTGCTAGACTGTGATAGTGATGTTATTGTTGATATTGATTCTTCCAGTAAATTGTATATCATTTTTTATTTACGGACACGATATACGTGACTATAAACAAGAATGCTTTATTTTTTTATCAAAAGGAAACCTTATATGAGTTCATTGCCGGGTAGTAAATAACGAAAATTATTTTTGTTTCTCTATTTAAAAATGGTGAAAGGCAACGTTATTGGTTAGCTATACAGAAACAAGAAGCGTTACTAACGCTTTTGATCGACTGAAACATCAGATATTTATAATGCCTACATTACAGTCACTGTTAATTATTCTGTGCGCTGCACTAGTTCAGACGGTTGGAGCGTTGATGGAATTGTCTTACATGGCTGCATCTCCCGGGCCATGATCAACTTGTCTAGAGAGGATCCTCCAATGACGTGATCTATTTGCCTCTCAATGTGATCCTCCAAGGTCGTGATCTATTTGCCTCTCAATGTGATCCTCCAGGGTCGTGATCTATTGACCTCTCAATGTGATCCTCCAGGGTCGTGATCTATTTGCCTCTCAAGGTGATCATCCAAGGGTTGTGATCTATTGTACGTAAGGCTATCCTCCAAGGGTGGTGATCTATTGTACGTAAGGCTATCCTCCAAGGGTTGTGATCTATTGTACGTAAGGCTATCCTCCAAGGGTTGTGATCTATTGTACGTAAGGCTATCCTCCAAGGGTTGTGATCTATGTTCTCAAGGCTATCCTCCAAGGGTGGTGATCTATGTTCTCAAGGCTATCCTCCAAGCTATTGTACTCAATGCTATCCTCCCAGGTGGTGATCTCTTGTACTCAATGCTATCCTCCCGGGTGGTAATCTCTTGTATTCACGGCTATCCTCCCGGGTGGTGACCTCTTTTACTCAATGCTATCCTCCCGGGTGGTGATCTCTTGTACTCAATGCTATCCTCCCGGGTGGTTATCTCTTGTACTCAATGCTATCCTCCCGGGTGGTGATCTCTTGTTCTCAATGCTATCCTCCCGGGTGGTGATCTCTTGTACTCAAGGCTATCCTCCCGGGTGGTGATCTCTTGTACTCAAGGCTATCCTCCCGGTGGTGATCTCTTGTATTCAATGCTATCCTCCCGGGTGCTATCTCTTGTACTCAATGCTATCCTCCCGGGTGGTGATCTCTTGTACTCAATGCTACCTCCCGGGTGGTGATCTCCTGTACTCAAGGCTACCCTCCCGGGTGGTTATCTCTTGTACTCAAGGCTATCCTCCCGGGTGGTGATCTCTTGTACTCAATGCTATCCTCCCGGGTGGTGATCTCTTGTACTCAATGCTATCCTCCCGGGTGGTGATCTCTTGTACTCAATGCTATCCTCCCGGGTGGTGATCTCTTGTACTCAATGCTATCCTCCCGGGTGGTGATCTCTTGTACTCAATGCTATCCTCCCGGGTGGTGATCTCTTGTACTCAAGGCTATCCTCCCGGGTGGTGATCTCTTGTACTCAAGGCTATCCTCCCGGGTGGTGATCTCTTGTACTTAATGCTATCCTCCAGTGGCCACGAGTGTGAGCCATGTTCATGGTATACCTGATTTAAGTTTAAAACTTGATTTATTTTACAGCGATTGCGAAGCAAGTTTTAACAACTTATATTAATCACTCTCGTTGGCACGGATGAAAGCGTATATGTAGGCATTCGTGTGGGAGCAAACCGGCGTAACTGGAGAAAACCCACCTGTCCGATCTGGCGACCACCGTACCATCTCACATACTTCCCGGTCCGAGGATCGAAACCGGGTTGCATTGGTGAGAAGCGAGCGCGCTAACCACTGCGCTAATCGGACAGCCAATGATGGTTGTCTTCTATTGTGTTTTTATTACTGTAGTTTTATTTCATACTTTATCTAAAGCGTACAAGTACAAACAATACATTAAAATCCGGCAAAGAGCTCAATTAGGTGCACGCGATTAATTACCAGGTGAATATATTATAAACAGAACGGAGTTTTTATTGTAGATAGTTCATAGTTGTAATAATTTACAATTAATTCAAATAATCCAGATAATCTATAGGAAATGTACTATAACTTTAAAGGACCTATTTTGGCACCCATATGAACGGATAATTTGTAAATATGTGTGTTTTACGTTTATTTATCGTCGCTACCGGTTGCCCATATGAGCGACGCCTCCTGAAGAGATTTAGTCATTTTAGATTTTTGAAGGATAGTGCAATGATACAGAGAGAGACCCATTCAAGAGTCTCCTCTGGTTCGTTTACGTGCACGGTGTAAAGCATCGACACGATACCTCGGTTTAACGTCCCATCTGAAAGACTGTTAATTGTATTAGGGTCAGACGGGGGATCGAACCTGCGATCCCTGGATTACCAGTCCATTGTAAATATGACTTGGTTAGTTATGCTTCATGTACTATGTTGAGACAGTAAACCGACCTAGGTGTCCAGATAACAGGAGACAGCACACTCAACGTTGATTGATGAAGGAACCAATCAAATAGCGGCCTCCGTGTCTAAGTGGTTAAGGTTAGTGACTTCAGATCACTTCCCCGTCACCGCTGCAGGTTTAAATCCTACTAGGTGTTTCTAATTTGTTTAAGGGAGAAGCTATCCAGCTGGCTTGCAGAATATCATGGGTCGTTTTCTAATGTTGGTTTTAACTTGTGGCCCGACCCTTTTGCAATGTTACACAAATGTATGTATGCATCTTATACATTGTTAATTTCTATTCTGTATCATGCATGCATGTCAACTGTACTGTTTAATATGCATATGCAATAAAATATGGTTAAATCAATCATGGGTCTTCATCCCCTCATACTAGCTGAAAACTGAAATCTCCTCACACCCCCAATCGAAATAGGAAATGTGAAATTGCGCATTGTCACGAGAACACTTGATGGTAATACAATGTTTAATCTATCCAGGAAACCTCCGTACGATCACCAAGGTTACGAAAGCAAACAGGAGGATAAATTATTAATATAGGGAGAACTTATCCTCAGGCGTTGATATCTGTTACCTTGTCAGTCATATACGTTTATTTTTAACGCCGAGACCATTAACTGAGCATTATTGAGGTTCTGATAATATCAACGCCTGGGGAAACCTGAGGTATATTCCGTGTACTTGTTCATTATGATTAATCCTATTAATAGGGGTATTAGCACGTGACTTAATTACGCTCTCCCATATGGTTCGCCGGAGGCGAGGGTAAATAAGCTCAATCATCATCATCTGACTTAATTAATGAGATATTGCAATGTTGATAAAAGTCTAAAATCGGAAATGATAACCGTGCCTGATCGGTGATTTCTCGAAAACATTCGCAGAGAAGAGTTGTCCTTCTTCAAATTAACATCCGCACGCATGCAGATGGTGCTACGGTCTGAAATCAGATTTTCCCAGAGTAAAAAAGTGAAAAATCGACTGGGTTCCAGTCTAGGGAAAACTGATTATATACAATAACCATTCATCTGAGCTGACAAGCATGGACTGCTGACGTTTGAAGGGCATCTTTTGGTATTATATGTTGTGTTAATAAATCGAAGAAATTATAATATATTTTATTAAACTGTGTTTATATTTGTAAAATAAAAGCACACTCAATAACCTATATTAAAATATTGATTGCTTGAAACATAAAAACTACTGTTTACTTATTATCTCCCTTTATATTTTCGCTCTACGCAAAATACGCATAGCACCTGATTCGGATCGCCTCCGAAATATAATGGGTTCGTTCTTGACCCGATACCCACACTTCCACCAAAGGTCATGAAAATGAGTGATTAACTGTTTAAAAGTTTAAACTTTATTTATTTTACAACAATTGCGAAGCAAATTCTAACAACTTATATTAATCACTCTCGTTGGCACGGATGAAAGCGTATATGTGGTCATTCGTGTGTGAGGAAACCGGAGTACCCGGAGAAAACCCACCTGTCCGATCTGGCGACCACCGTACCATCTCACATACTTCCCAGTCCGAGGATCGAACCCGTTAACTGTTTGCGCATCCTGCTAACAGATGAACAAACAAACAGAGAACAAAAACGTAACCTCCTTCGTGAAGGTAACAAGTGTTATATATTGTGAATATTTGACTATCTTCTGAGAAATTAAAAAATATTTGGGCGAGTTGTCGAAAACATACAATATTCTCCCTGTCCTCGACTTTTCTTTACATTTTTTACATATATACTAGCAATTTTGTTTGTATACGCAAAGAAGGAATTTACCAGGTTTAAAATTGGCTTTTGCATATTTTCGTCAAAATGCTACAATTGAAATAATATTTGTATTTGGGTATTAGTGTAAGTGACTGAGATACAATTGTATATGTAAAAGGTATTAGTGTAAGTGGCTGAGATACAATTTTATATTTAAATGGTATTAGTGTAAGTGACTGAGATACAATTTTATATTTAAAATGTATTAGTGTAAGTGACTGAGATACAATTTTATATTTAACGGTATTAGTGTAAGTGGCTGAGATACAATTTTATATTTAAATGGTATTAGTGTAAGTGACTGAGATACAATTTTATATTTAAAAGGTATTAGTGTAAGTGACTGAGATACAATTTTATATTTAAAAGGTATTAGTGTAAGTGACTGATACAATTTTATATTTAAACGGTATTAGTGTAAGTGACTGATACAATTTTATATTTAAACGGTATTAGTGTAAGTGGCTGAGATACAATTTTATATTTAAACGGTATTAGTGTAAGTGACTGATACAATTTTATATTTAAAAGGTGTTAGTGTAATTGACTGAGATACAATTTTATATTTAAAAGGTATTAGTGTAAGTGACTGAGATACAATTTTATATTTAAAATGTATTAGTGTAAGTGACTGAGATACAATTTTATATTTAACGGTATTAGTGTAAGTGGCTGAGATACAATTTTATATTTAAATGGTATTAGTGTAAGTGACTGAGATACAATTTTATATTTAAAAGGTATTAGTGTAAGTGACTGAGATACAATTTTATATTTAAAAGGTATTAGTGTAAGTGACTGATACAATTTTATATTTAAACGGTATTAGTGTAAGTGACTGATACAATTTTATATTTAAACGGTATTAGTGTAAGTGGCTGAGATACAATTTTATATTTAAACGGTATTAGTGTAAGTGACTGATACAATTTTATATTTAAAAGGTGTTAGTGTAATTGACTGAGATACAATTTTATATTTAAAAGGTATTAGTGTAAGTGACTGATACAATTTTATATTTAAACGGTATTAGTGTAAGTGGTTGAGATACAATTTTATATTTAAACGGTATTAGTGTAAGTGACTGAGATACAATTTTATATTTAAACGGTATTAGTGTAAGTGACTGAGACAATTTTATATTTAAAAGGTATTAGTGTAAGTGACTGAGACACAATTTTATATTTAAACGGTATTATTTTTTTTATTTTTTTATACTTTATTTATTTTACAACGATTGCGAAGCAAGTTTGAACAACTTATATTAATCACTCTCGTTGGCTCGGATGTAAGCGTATATGTGGTCATTCATGTGGGAGGAAACCGGAGTACCCGGAGAAAACCCACCTGTCCGATTTGGCGACCACCGTACCATCTCACATACTTCCCAGTCCGAGGATCGAACCCGTTAACTGTTTGCGCATCCTGCTAACAGATGAACAAACAAACAGAGAACAAAAACGTAACCTCCTTCGTGAAGGTAACAAGTGTTATATATTGTGAATATTTGACTATCTTCTGAGAAATTAAAAAATATTTGGACGAGTTGTCGAAAACATACAAGGCGATATTCTCCCTGTCCTCGTCTTTTCTTTACATTTTTTACATATATACTAGCAATTTTGTTTGTATACGCAAAGAAGGAATTTACCAGGTTTAAAATTGCAATAAACCTTGTGATGTCAAAGGTGACATAAATTTACTAGCAATTTTGTAGTTTTGTGACGTCATTTATGCCGTCTAAAAAATAACACCAACGCTTTTGGGGCTTTTGCATATTTTCGTCAAAATGCTACAATTGAAATAATATTTGTATTTGGGTTATTTATAATATAGTTGAATAAAACATGGTTTGTCGTTCTGAGCGCCGGAATTAACCGCTTAGGCCTACAACCTGCCTGGTTAATTCTTACACGTAAGAAAGTGATGATAGCGTCGTGGATGCGCGTTCGCTTCAGGTGCTAAAGGTCCGGAGTTCGAGCCCCGCTGGAGCCGTTACGATTGTGCCCTTAGGCAAGGCATTTAAATTCCACGTTGCCTCTTCTCTCTCCCTCGTGGCGATGGATTCCATCAGGAATGAGGTCTCGAGAGTGGTTAATATAAGTTGAAATAACTTGGTTCGCAATCGAGCTAAAATAAATTTGTATAAACCACACGTAAGAACTCCATACCACGTTTTATCCGCCAATAAATAATTGAAAGATCTTTAGAAAGTTAGCATGAATTCCACGGTCTAGAATGTACGCTGTATCGAACCAGGAATCTTTCAATTCAAAATCTGATGATCGACCAATGGATCACGAACAACTTAAGGTATGAATATATGTACATTGTCAATCAACTTGATGGACTTGTGTCGTTGTGAAATTGTGTCTAATTTAGTTTATACAAATTTATTTTAGCTCGATTGCGAAACAAGTTATTACAACTTATATTAATCACTCTCGAGACCTCATTCCTGATGGAATCCATCGCCACGAGGGAGAGAGAAGAGGCAATGTGGAATTTAAATGCCTTGCACAAGGGCGCAATAGTAACGGCGCCAGCGGGGCTCGAACTCTGGACCGTTCACACCTGAAGCGAACGCGCACCCACTGCGCTATCACGACTTCCACCAATTATGGTCATGATACTTGGGTTGGTGGGTTATTTCATAATTGTTGAAATCACGCCATTACGTAATCCAAGATGGCCGCTGTCTAAAAGTAGCACAACTTCTTCAAAAATCGGAATTTGGCGAATCTTGGTAGGTATAATCGATATACAATGCTCTTTCAAAGTTGTTCAAATTGTGACCCCGGGGATAAAATGGGCGTACCCCGGGAGGTCAAGTAGGGGTTGACACAAGATGGAGATAATCACAATAAGCTTTAAGCTTCCGATTAAATCCATTTTCGTTTGTATAGCTATACAATAGATATGTACTGTACATAATGAACGAATAAATATGTTTAAACCAAGTAGGGGTTGACCGAATATGGTCATGTCATATATCAAATCGAAGGTTTAAAGTTAGCGTGGATGCTACACACTTTAACCACGCCCAATGTAGTTCATACCCCGATGTGGAAAATATTAACCCGCGATCCAATCCGTAAATAAATATTGTTGGAAGTAAACAGTCTTAGCATGTTTTGTTATTGGTGGAGGAAGACCCCTGGTGCGCCTCGGAACAATATGTACGGCACGGACGGACACCCGGGTAGGCAGGATAACCGACATTCCTGGATAGCTTCCCATGAAATAAATCGACACCCAGTGGGATTCAAACCTACATTGGCGAGAGGAAGGTGATTTGAAGTCAACGACCGTAAACACGGCCGCATAGCCGTCTTCTCTTTGCTCCAACTTTCATTTTTCTGGCGCTTGATAACATATTGTGACGTATATTTCGATAGTATATTTATAACGATGCGCTCAAGGCTAGGCGGGAGTTAATTGAATTTCCTGATGTGAATAGTGCACTCTTCCACTGCCTTGGCACCAAGTAATTCCACAGGTATTGTCAAGAATTGTGTTCCTGGATCTATGATGGGGAGCTGATGAGAGACTGATCTACAAGGGGGGCTGACGAGTGACATCTTGTTTTACAAGTAAAATACTAGAATAGCGGATTAGTTTATACACATTTATTTGACCTCGATTGCGAAACAAGTTCTTTCAACTTATATTAATCACTCTCGAGACCTCATTCCTGATGGAATCCATCACCATGAAGGAGAGAAGAGGCATGTGGAATAATTTAAATGCCTAGCCTAAGGGCACAATCGTAACGGCTCCAGCGGGGCTCGAACTCCGGACCTTTCGCACCTGAAGCGAACGCTCATCCACTGCGCTATCACGACTTCCACACTTCCATAATAGCGGATTGGATTCTGTATTCACGAGATGAAGACATATACCGGGTAATGTATATGCACAGTTTACTGTATGTTTCAAACAAAATCAAAACTCAATACATTCTACACCCGCTATGTCAAAGTCGGTTATGTCGAATTATCTGGTTATCTCAAAGTCGAATCAAAGTCCTGTTTCAGACACTATCATTTTACATATAACTGACTCCGTTTATACCGAAAGTCAAACTTCGGTTATGTCGAAGTATTTTGTTCGGTCCGACGGAATAACGGATGTAGACTGTATTTCTTTCAAAAAAGGCAATGCATTCATAACTAACAGTATTTATCAAAGGTTCCATCTTTTAGTAAACCTACGTGTACAAGTATTTATAAATTGGATGTTCGAAGAACGCCTCGTTATTTATTTACGCTCGCCGCCGGCGACCACCAAACAATGGTGATTTCTGATATGGAGAGTGCGTCATGAGTTTCTTAATAAGTTTCAATACTACACGTTGACATAGTAGTAGTACTGTTCATTGAGAGCTGTGAACCGAATACTTGAGACAATTGGTTATGTGGCGATCTCGGGTTCAGATAAAACGAAACATAACAACTACGTTCTGCAAAGTCCGCATCCGTGGTCGAATGGTTAAGGTCGCTGACTTGCATACAACTGTTGTTTCTGTTACGTTTATTTATCGTCGCTACCGGTTGCCCATATGCGCGAACCCTCCTGAAGAAATTAGTCATTTTAGATTTTTGGAGGATAGTGCAATGGTACAGACAGAGACCCATCACAGAGTCTCCTCTGGTTCTTTTACGTGTATGGTGTAAAGCATCGACACGAGACCTCGGATTAACGTCCCATCTGAAAGACTTATTAGGGTCAGACGAGGAATCGAACATGCGATCCCTGGATTACCAGTCCAGCGTGTTAACCACTGGACTACAGATCCGTCTGTGTATACAACTGTAACCTATCGCCACTGATATATATACTAGAGGACATAGAAAACGTACACATACATTATATACTAGAGGACATAGAAAACGCACACCTACCATATATACTAGAGGACATAGAACACGCACACCTACATTATATACTAGAGGACATAGAACACGCACACCTACATTATATACTAGAGGACATAGAACACACACACCTACATTATATACTAGAGGACATAGAAAACGCACACCTACATTATATACTAGAGGACATAGAAAACGTACACATACATTATATACTAGAGGACATAGAAAACGCACACCTACAATATATACTAGAGGACATAGAAAAAGTACACCTACATTATATACTTGAGGACATAGAAAACGCACACCTACATTATATACTAGAGGGCATAGAAAACACACACCTACATTATATACTAGATGACATAGATAACGCACACCTACATTATATACTAGAGGGCATAGACAACTCACACCTACATTATAAACTAGAGGACATAGAAAACACACACCTACATTATATACTAGAGGGCATAGAAAACACACACCTACATTATATACTAGAGGACATAGAAAACACACACCTACATTATATACTAGAGGACATAGAAAACACACACATACGTTATATACTAGAGGACATAGAAAACGCACACCTACATCATATACTAGGGGACATAGAAAACGCGCACCTACATTATATACTAGAGGACATAGAAAACGCACACCTACAGTATTATTATTACATGAAAACGAAATACGAAGAATACTAAGAATTTCATCAAAGATATTTCACATTTTTATTACAAAGCACAAACTGAACAACTAAAAATATTCCAAAATGTTTAAAACTATGTATTTATATAGTTATTGTTTTTCATGTAAAACACACGTATCCGAAATGTTCGTTTTCTATGTCCTCTAGTTTATAATGTAGGTGTGTGTTTTCTATGTCCTCTAGTATATAATGTAGGTGTGCGTTTTCTATGTCCTCTAGTTTATAATGTAGGTGTGCGTTTTCTATGTCCTCTAGTTTATAATATAGGTGTGCGTTTTCTATGTCCTCTAGTATATAATGTAGGTGTGCGTTTTCTATGTCCTCTAGTATATAATGTAGGTGTGCGTTTTCTATGTCCTCTAGTATACATATACGTCACATTATTTTGAACATGTCTGCAATGTTCGCCCACATGGCGGCGAGAGTGAATAAGTTCATTCAGCACCGAACATTTCTGTTGGCACATGCTAACTAACTGGATAACATGATGTGCATGTTATCGATATACGGTGACTTTCCGGTGACCTGTCTCGGAGATAAAGGTGCAACTATCACACCAAAAGTACCATCATTATTCCTATATGACGACTGTATTTAAATGTCAGCTAAGCAATTAGAGCTAGACATGCGCAAACCTGCTAACAAGCTATCATCGTATCCGCCAGGATTCAGTCAATATGTATATTATATAAGGACATTAGTAGTATAAGTTACTGATAAGCTACAAGTTATATAAAATATATCATTCTTTTTTTCCAATAAAGGTAATGCATATATTGGTAGCAAGGGTGCGGAGCAAGGGCGTGGAACAAGGGTGAGGCTATGTCGGGTTCAATATAAAAAATATCTTGCATATGAGCAATACAGTGCATCTGCTACTAGACGATGTTTCAGTTACCAGATCAATTTCATATTATATAGAGAAATTTTATTTTTTTATATAAATTTATTTTAGCTAGATTGCGAAACAAGTTATTACAACTTATATTAATCACTCTCGAGACCTCATTCCTGATGGAATCCATCGCCACGAGGGAGGGAGAAGAGGAAACGTGGCATTTAAATGCCTTGCCTAAGGGCACAATCGTAACGGCTCCAGCGGGGCTCGAACTCCGGTCCTTTCATACCTGAAGCGAACGCGCATCCACTGCGCTATCACGACTTCCACTATGCTATATGTATAGAGAATATTAACCCCACTCGTTGAAATACAAATTTCGGTGATCACTCGATGAAATAAAATCCTATTTTACACTAATAAACACAAATCTTTTCTTCTCTTTTAAGATTTCCAATGACTTTGGCTAATATAATATTTGTTTTCATTTTTTAATCATTTTAGCTGCCCCTGTCTGGAGCCTCATTGTAATACGTGACACAACCGCACAACCACTTATGCTAGTGTGAATGTCCAAAATAAGAAACAGTTCCTGTATAATGTTCTAGTTAGTTTCTGTTTGCTGTCAAGATTAAAAACTACAGATAAACCAAATTCATTAGAATATATATATTACTTAATAATTAACTGTTCATGAAGTCAGAAAATAGCTAAATTACAAAAGTACATCTAACCGCGCAGGAATACTAAACGCAACCGGTGGCAGAGAAATTAATTGTATTAGGGTCAGACGGGGATCGAACCTGCGATCCCTGGATTACCAGTCCAGCGTGTTAACCATTGGACTACAGATCCGTCTGTGAGTATTATCTAATTACTGCTAGATCTGTTTTGAACTCGGAAGCTGAGTGAACTTGTCGTTATCAAAGTCAAACTGATTAAAGTATTATCTTTTTCCATTATTTCTTCTTTGATAACATTCAAATATAATTACATAATTCCGAATGAAATTATCATGTTTCGGTCCCTGGATTCACAGTCCATCGTGTTAACAACTGGACAAAACCACTGGGCTACGTATCCGTCTGTGTATAGTGTATAGAACTGTAACCTATAACTGTCTGTTTATTAGTATATTATTAGTATTTGCAAGGTATAATTGGGAACACTTTGGTATCAACCTAACATAACAATTCTTCTTTCAGCTATATTAAATTACGTCAAGTGTTATTATTGCATGTGTTTCATCTATTAGCCTATACTATCAAACAGCAACTTAAAAATCAAATTAATACCCCACCCCCATCATACGTTAAACAGCACTAATGTATCGTATATACAGCAATACACGTACTACAGATTGGTTTATATTGGTTATTCGAGATGAATACAGTATCTCGAAAGAGTGGCATCCATGGTCCAGTGGTAGAGCGTCGGATTTGGAATCGATCGGTCCCGGGTTCGATACACAGTCAGACCACGTATGTAGTGTCAATGAGCAAGGCACATCGCACATATTGCTTAGTACTGGTTAATCGCTTAGGTCGGCTAAGCTTGCCAAGGAAAACATGTATACGTCCCCGCAAGGGGTTTGACATGAATGGAACATACATACAAGACACTCTGACACATATTGATATTAATTACTACATATTAAAACAGCAATTAGTAATATATGTTAGTATGTGATCCCACCCATTACGTGCGTGTTTTACGTTTATTTATCGTCGTTACAGGTTTCTCATATGAGCCACGCCTCCTGAAGAGATTCAACGTTATATATTCTAGAGGATAGTGCAATGATACAGACACTGTCAGACAGAGACACATTCCAGAGTATCCTCTGAATCATTTACGTGCACGATGTAAAGCACCAACACCTCGGTTTAATGTCCCATCTGAAAGACTGTTAATATCAGTATGGTCAGACGGGGGATCGAACCTGTGATCACTGGATTCGCAGCGAATCGAACGTGTTAACAACTGGACACCAATTACATGTCTGCTCTAATCTATTATATCTACCTCTCCCAAGGTGTGTGATATTTGAACATTGATTAAGGAGCCATACTTGGCAATGACCAATGCACTAAATAGTAATGCTATAACATTTCCTGTGTGTATTGGATCACTTAGTTTAAAAGTTTAACTTTATTTATTTTACAACGATTGCGAAGCAACTTTTAACAACTTATATTAATCACTCTCGTTGGCGCGGATGAAATCGTAAATGTAGTCATTCGTGTGGGAGGAAACCGGAGTACCCGGAGAAAAACCCACCTGTCTGATCTGGCGACCACCGTACCATCTCACATACTTCCCGGTCCGAGGATCGAACCCGGGTTGCATTGGTGAGAAGCGAGCGAGCTAACCATTGCGCTAATCGGACAGCCAATTGGACAACTATTGTGTGGCAATGCTTGTTTTATGGGGTATACAGTATTTCAGATGTAGGTATAGTACATACGGCGGCCATGTTAGAGCTAAGTACGGATCACGGGTGTCGCATTTAGCAATGTGCATGTTAGTGCTAAGACCTGATCACGGGTGTTCTAGATGATTCATCGGTAACATTTAGCAATGTGCATGTTAGTGCTAATACCTGATCACGGGTGTTCTCGATGATTCATCAGTAACATTTAGCAATGTGCATGTTAGTGCTAAGACCTGATCACGGGTGTTCTCGATGATTCATCGGTAACATTTAGCAATGTGCATGTTAGTGCTAAGATCTGATCACGGGTGTTCTCGATGATTCATCGGTAGCATTTAGCAATGTGTGTGTTAGAGCTAAGAACGGATCACGGGTGTCGCATTTAGCAATGTGCATGTTAGTGCTAAGACCAGATCACGGGTGTTCTCCGGCGATGATTCATCGGTAACATTTAGCAATGTGCATGTTAGTGCTAAGACCGGATCACGGGAGTTCTCGATGATTCATCGGTAACATTTAGCAATGTGCATGTTAGTGCTAAGACCTGATCACGGGTGTTCTCGATGATTCATCGGTAACATTTAGCAATGTGCATGTTGGTGCTAAGACCGGATCACGGGAGTTCTCGATGATTCATCAGTAACATTTAGCAATGTGCATGTTAGTGCTAAGACCGGATCACGGGAGTTCTCGATGATTCATCGGCAACATTTAGCAATGTGCATGTTAGTGCTAAGACCTGATCACGGGTGTTCTCCGGCGATGATTCTCGGTAACATTTAGCAATGTGCATGTTAGTGCTAAGACCTGATCACGGGTGTTCTGCAATGTGCATGTTAGTGCTAAGACCGATCACGGCGATGATTCATCGGTAACATTTAGCAATGTGCATGTTAGTGCTAAGACCGATCACGGGAGTTCTCGATGATTCATCGGTAACATTTAGCAATGTGCATGTTAGTGCTAAGACCTGATCACGGGTGTTCTCGATGATTCATCGGTAACATTTAGCAATGTGCATGTTAGTGCTAAGACCGATCACGGGTGTTCTCGATGATTCATCGGTAACATTTAGCAATGTGCATGTTAGTGCTAAGACCGGATCACGGGTGTTCTCGATGATTCATCGGTAACATTTAGCAATGTGCATGTAAGTGCTAAGACCTGATCACGGGTGTTCTCGATGATTCATCAACTTAGCAATGTGCATGTATGCTAAGACTGATCACGGTGTTCTCTATTCATCGGAACATTTAGCAATGTGCATGTTAGTGCTAAGACCTGATCACGGGTGTTCTCGATAATTCATCGACAACATTTAGCAATGTGCATGTTAGTGCTAAGACCTGATCACGGGTGTTCTCGATGATTCATCGGTAACATTTAGCAATGTGCATGTTAGTGCTAAGACCTAACATTTAGCAATGTGCATGTTAGTGCTAAGACCTGTCACGGGTGTTCTCGATGATTCATCGGTAACAGATCACGGGGTTCTCGATGATTCATCGGTAACATTTAGCAATGTGCATGTTAGTGCTAAGACCTGATCACGGGTGTTCTCGATGATTCATCGGTAACATTTAGCAATGTGCATGTTAGTGCTAAGACCTGATCACGGGTGTTCTCGATGATTCATCGGTAACATTTAGCAATGTGCATGTTAGTGCTAAGACCGGATCACGGGTGTTCTCGATGATTCATCGGTAACATTTAGCAATGTGCATGTTAGTGCTAAGACCTGATCACGGGTGTTCTCGATGATTCATCGTAACATTAGCAATGTGCATGTAGTGCTAAACCCACCATGATTCATCGGCAACATTTAGCAATGTGCATGTTAGTGCTAAGACCTGATCACGGGTGTTCTCGATGATTCATCGGTAACATTTAGCAATGTGCATGTTAGTGCTAAGACCTGATCACGGGTGTTCTCGATGATTCATCGGTAACATTTAGCAATGTGCATGTTAGTGCTAAGACCTGATCACGGGTGTTCTCGACACAACAAGCAATGTGCATGTTGTGCTAAGACCGGATCACGGGTGTTCTCGATGATTCATCGGCAACATTTAGCAATGTGCATGTTAGTGCTAAGACCTGACACGTGTCTCGATGATTCATCGGTAACATTTAGCAATGTGCATGTTAGTGCTAAGACCTGATCACGGGTGTTCTCGATGATTCATCGGTAACATTTAGCAATGTGCATGTTAGTGCTAAGACCTGATCACGGGTGTTCTCGATGATTCATCGGTAACATTTAGCAATGTGCATGTTAGTGCTAAGACCTGATCACGGGTGTTCTCGATGATTCATCGGTAACATTTAGCAATGTGCATGTTAGTGCTAAGACCTGATCACGGGTGTTCTCGATGATTCATCGGTAACATTTAGCAATGTGCATGTTAGTGCTAAGACCTGATCACGGGTGTTCTCGATGATTCATCGGTAACATTTAGCAATGTGCATGTTAGTGCTAAGACCTGATCACGGGTGTTCTCGATGATTCATCGGTAACATTTAGCAATGTGCATGTTAGTGCTAAGACCTGATCACGGGTGTTCTCGATGATTCATCGGTAACATTTAGCAATGTGCATGTTAGTGCTAAGACCTGATCACGGGTGTTCTCGATGATTCATCGGTAACATTTAGCAATGTGCATGTTAGTGCTAAGACCTGATCACGGGTGTTCTCGATGATTCATCGGTAACATTTAGCAATGTGCATGTTAGTGCTAAGACCTGGTCACGGGTGTTCTCGATGATTCATCGGTAACATTTAGCAATGTGCATGTTAGTGCTAAGACCTGATCACGGGTGTGCTCGGCAATGTGCATGTTGGTGCTAAGAGCGGATCACGGGTGTTCTCGATGATTCATCGGCAACATTTAGCAATGTGCATGTTAGTGCTAAGACCTGATCACGGGTGTTCTCGGTGATTCATCGGCAACATTTAGCAATGTGCATGTTGGTGCTAAGACCGGATCACGGGTGTTCTCGATGATTCATCGGCAACATTTAGCAATGTGCATGTTAGTGCTAAGACCTGACCACATGTGCTCTCGATGATTCATCGGTAACATTTAGCAATGTGCATGTTAGTGCTAAGATCTGATCACGGGAGTTCTCGATGATTCATCGGTAACATTTAGCAATGTGCATGTTAGTGCTAAGATCTGATCACGGGTGTTCTCGATGATTCATCGGTAACATTTAGCAATGTGCATGTTAGTGCTAAGACCTGATCACGGGTGTTCTCGATAATTCATCGACAACATTTAGCAATGTGCATGTTAGTGCTAAGACCTGATCACGGGTGTTCTCGATGATTCATCGGTAACATTTAGCAATGTGCATGTTAGTGCTAAGATCTGATCACGGTTGTTCTAGATGATTCATCGGTAACATTTAGCAATGTGCATGTTAGTGCTAAGACCGGATCACGGGTGTTCTCGATGATTCATCAGTAACATTTAACAATGTGCATGTTAGAGCTAAGACCTGATCACGGGTGTGCTCGGCAATGTGCATGTTGGTGCTAAGAGCGGATACGGGTGTTCTCGATGAGTCATCAGTAACATTTAACAATGTGCATGTTAGAGCTAAGACCTGATCACGGGTGTCTCGCAATGTGCATGTTAGTGCTAAGAGCGGATCACGGGTGTTCTAGATGATTCATCGGTAACATTTAGCAATGTGCATGTTAGTGCTAAGACCGGATCACGGGAGTTCTCGATGATTCATCGGTAACATTTAGCAATGTGCATGTTAGTGCTAAGACCGATCACGGGGTTCTCGATGATCATCGAACATTAGCAATGTGCATGTTAGTGCTAAGACCTGATCACGGGTGTTCTCGATGATTCATCGGCAACATTTAGCAATGTGCATGTTAGTGCTAAGACCTGATCACGGGTGTTCTCGATGATTCATCGGTAACATTTAGCAATGTGCATGTTAGTGCTAAGACCTGATCACGGGTGTTCTCGATGATTCATCGGTAACATTTAGCAATGTGCATGTTAGTGCTAAGACCGGATCACGGGAGTTCTCGATGATTCATCGGTAACATTTAACAATTTGCATGTTAGTGCTAAGACCTGATCACGGGTGTTCTCGATGATTCATCGGTAACATTTAGCAATGTGCATGCTAGTGCTAAGACCTGATCACGGGTGGTCTCAATGATTCATCGGCAACATTTAGCAATGTGCATGTTAGTGCTAAGACCTGATCACGGGTGTTCTCGATGATTCATCGGTAACATTTAGCAATGTGCATGTTAGTGCTAAGACCTGATCACGGGTGTTCTCGATGATTCATCGGTAACATTTAGCAATGTGCATGTTAGTGCTAAGACCGGATCATGGGAGTTCTCGATGATTCATCGGTAACATTTAACAATTTGCATGTTAGTGCTAAGACCTGATCACGGGTGTTCTCGATGATTCATCGGTAACATTTAGCAATGTGCATGCTAGTGCTAAGACCTGATCACGGGTGGTCTCAATGATTCATCGGCAACATTTAGCAATGTGCATGTTAGTGCTAAGACCTGATCACGTGTGTTCTCGATGATTCATCGGTAACATTTAGCAATGTGCATGTTAGTGCCAAGACCTGACCACGGGTGTTCTTAATGATTCATCGGCAACATTTAGCAATGTGCATGTTAGTGCTAAGACCTGATCACGGGTGTTCTCGATAATTCATCGGTAACATTTAGCAATGTGCATGTTAGTGCTAAGACCTGGTCACGGGTGTTCTCGATGATTCATCGGTAACATTTATCAATGTGCATGTTAGTGCTAATACCTGGTCACGGGTGTTCTCGATGATTCATCGGTAACATTTAGCAATGTGCATGTTAGTGCTAAGAACTGATCACGGGTGTTCTCGATGATTCATCTGTAACATTTAGCAATGTGCATGTTAGTGCTAAGACCTGGTCACGGGTGTTCTCGATGATTCATCGGTAACATTTAGCAATGTGCATGTAAGTGCTAAGACCTGATCACGGGTGTGCTCGGCAATGTGCATGTTGGTGCTAAGAGCGGATCACGGGAGTTCTCGATGATTCATCGGTAACTTTTAGCAATGTGCATGTTAGTGCTAAGATCTGATCACGGGTGTTCTCGATGATTCATCGGTAACCTTTAGCAATGTGCATGTTAGTGTTAAGACCTGATCACGGGTGTTCTCGATAATTCATCGACAACATTTAGCAATGTGCATGGTAGTGCTAAGAACTGATCACGGGTGTTCTCGATGATTCATCGGTAACATTTAGCAATGTGCATGTTAGTGCTAAGACCTGATCACGGGTGTTCTCGATGATTCATCGGTAACATTTAGCAATGTGCATGTTAGTGCTAAGACCTGATCACGGGTGTTCTCGATGATTCATCGGTAACATTTAGCAATGTGCATGTAAGTGCTAAGACCAGATCACGGGTGTTCTCGATGATTCATCGGTAACATTTAGCAATGTGCATGTAAGTGCTAAGACCAGATCACGGGTGTTCTCGATGATTCATCGGTAACATTTAGCAATGTGCATGTAAGTGCTAAGACCTGATCACGGGTGTGCTCGGCAATGTGCATGTTGGTGCTAAGAGCGGATCACGGGTGTTCTCGATGATTCATCGGCAACATTTAGCAATGTGCATGTTAGTGCTAAGACCTGATCACGGGTGTTCTCGATGATTCATCGGCAACATTTAGCAATGTGCATGTTAGTGCTAAGACCTGATCACGGGAGTTCTCGATGATTCATCGGTAACATTTAGCAATGTGCATGTTAGTGCTAAGACCTGATCACGGGTGTTCTCGATGATTCATCGGTAACATTTAACAATGTGCATGTTAGTGCTAAGACCTGATCACGGGAGTTCTCGATGATTCATCGGTAACATTTAGCAATGTGCATGTTAGTGCTAAGACCTGATCACGGGAGTTCTCGATGATTCATCGGTAACATTTAGCAATGTGCATGTTAGTGCTAAGACCTGGTCACGGGAGTTCTCGATGATTCATCGGTAACATTTAGCAATGTGCATGTTAATGCTAAGACCTGATCACGGGTGTTCTCGATGATTCATCGGTAACATTTATCAATGTGCATGTTAGTGCTAATACCTGGTCACGGGTGTTCTCGATGATTCACCGGTAACATTTAGCAATGTGCATGTCAGTGCTAAGACCTGACCACGGGTGTTCTTAATGATTCATCGGCAACATTTAGCAATGTGCATGTTAGTGCTAAGACCTGATCACGGGTGATCTCGATAATTCATCGGTAACATTTAGCAATGTGCATGTTAGTGCTAAGACCTGATCACGGGTGTTCTCGATGATTCATCGGTAACATTTATCATTGTGCATGTTAGTGCTAATACCTGGTCACGGGTGTTCTCGATGATTCATCGGTAACATTTAGCAATGTGCATGTTAGTGCTAAGACCGGATCACGGGTGTTCTCGATGATTCATCGGTAACATTTAGCAATGTGCATGTTAGTGCTAAGACCTGGTCACGGGTGTTCTCGATGATTCATCGGTAACATTTAGCAATGTGCATGTTAGTGCTAAGAACGGATCACGGGTGTTCTCGATGATTCATCGGTAACATTTAGCAATGTGCATGTTAGTGCTAAGACCTGATCAAGGGTGTTCTCGATGATTCATCGGCAACATTTAGCAATGTGCATGTTAGTGCTAAGACCTGATCACGGGAGTTCTAGATGATTCATCGGTAACATTTAGCAATGTGCATGTTAGTGCTAAGACCTGATCACGGGTGTTCTCGATGATTCATCGGTAACATTTAACAATGTGCATGTTAGTGCTAAGACCTGATCACGGGAGTTTTAGATGATTCATCGGTAACATTTAGCAATGTGCATGTTAGTGCTAAGACCTGATCACGGGAGTTCTCGATGATTCATCGGTAACATTTAGCAATGTGCATGTTAGTGCTAAGACCTGGTCACGGGAGTTCTCGATGATTCATCGGTAACATTTAGCAATGTGCATGTTAATGCTAAGACCTGATCACGGGTGTTCTCGATGATTCATCGGTAACATTTATCAATGTGCATGTTAGTGCTAATACCTGGTCACGGGTGTTCTCGATGATTCATCGGTAACATTTAGCAATGTGCATGTTAGTGCTAAGACCTGATCACGGGAGTTCTCGATGATTCATCGGTAACATTTAGCAATGTGCATGTTAGTGCTAAGACCTGGTCACGGGAGTTCTCGATGATTCATCGGTAACATTTAGCAATGTGCATGTTAATGCTAAGACCTGATCACGGGTGTTCTCGATGATTCATCGGTAACATTTATCAATGTGCATGTTAGTGCTAATACCTGGTCACGGGTGTTCTCGATGATTCATCGGTAACATTTAGCAATGTGCATGTTAGTGCTAAGACCTGACACTGTCCGCAATGTGCATGTTGTGCTAAGACGATCACGGGTGTTCTCGATGATTCATCGGCAACATTTAGCAATGTGCATGTTAGTGCTAAGACCTGATCACGGGTGTTCTCGGTGATTCATCGGCAACATTTAGCAATGTGCATGTTGGTGCTAAGACCGGATCACGGGTGTTCTCGATGATTCATCGGCAACATTTAGCAATGTGCATGTTAGTGCTAAGACCTGACCACATGTGCTCTCGATGATTCATCGGTAACATTTAGCAATGTGCATGTAAGTGCTAAGACCTGATCACGGGTGTGCTCGGCAATGTGCATGTTGGTGCTAAGAGCGGATCACGGGTGTTCTCGATGATTCATCGGCAACATTTAGCAATGTGCATGTTAGTGCTAAGACCTGGTCACGGGTGTTCTCGATGATTCATCGGTAACATTTAGCAATGTGCATGTAAGTGCTAAGACCTGATCACGGGTGTGCTCGGCAATGTGCATGTTGGTGCTAAGAGCGGATCACGGGAGTTCTCGATGATTCATCGGTAACTTTTAGCAATGTGCATGTTAGTGCTAAGATCTGATCACGGGTGTTCTCGATGATTCATCGGTAACATTTAGCAATGTGCATGTTAGTGCTAAGACCTGATCACGGGTGTTCTCGATGATTCATCGGTAACATTTAGCAATGTGCATGTTAGTGCTAAGACCGGATCATGGGAGTTCTCGATGATTCATCGGTAACATTTAACAATTTGCATGTTAGTGCTAAGACCTGATCACGGGTGTTCTCGATGATTCATCGGTAACATTTAGCAATGTGCATGCTAGTGCTAAGACCTGATCACGGGTGGTCTCAATGATTCATCGGCAACATTTAGCAATGTGCATGTTAGTGCTAAGACCTGATCACGTGTGTTCTCGATGATTCATCGGTAACATTTAGCAATGTGCATGTTAGTGCCAAGACCTGACCACGGGTGTTCTTAATGATTCATCGGCAACATTTAGCAATGTGCATGTTAGTGCTAAGACCTGATCACGGGTGTTCTCGATAATTCATCGGTAACATTTAGCAATGTGCATGTTAGTGCTAAGACCTGGTCACGGGTGTTCTCGATGATTCATCGGTAACATTTATCAATGTGCATGTTAGTGCTAATACCTGGTCACGGGTGTTCTCGATGATTCATCGGTAACATTTAGCAATGTGCATGTTAGTGCTAAGAACGGATCACGGGTGTTCTCGATGATTCATCTGTAACATTTAGCAATGTGCATGTTAGTGCTAAGACCTGGTCACGGGTGTTCTCGATGATTCATCGGTAACATTTAGCAATGTGCATGTAAGTGCTAAGACCTGATCACGGGTGTGCTCGGCAATGTGCATGTTGGTGCTAAGAGCGGATCACGGGTGTTCTCGATGATTCATCGGCAACATTTAACAATGTGCATGTTAGTGCTAAGACCTGATCACGGGTGTTCTCGATGATTCATCGGCAACATTTAGCAATGTGCATGTTAGTGCTAAGACCTGATCACGGGTGTTCTCGATGATTCATCGGTAACATTTAGCAATGTGCATGTTAGTGCTAAGATCTGATCACGGGTGTTCTCGATGATTCATCGGTAGCATTTAGCAATGTGTGTGTTAGAGCTAAGAACGGATCACGGGTGTCGCATTTAGCAATGTGCATGTTAGTGCTAAGACCAGATCACGGGTGTTCTCCGGCGATGATTCATCGGTAACATTTAGCAATGTGCATGTTAGTGCTAAGACCGGATCACGGGAGTTCTCGATGATTCATCGGTAACATTTAGCAATGTGCATGTTAGTGCTAAGACCTGATCACGGGTGTTCTCAATGATTCATCGGCAACATTTAGCAATGTGCATGTTAGTGCTAAGACCTGATCACGTGTGTTCTCGATGATTCACCGGTAACATTTAGCAATGTGCATGTCAGTGCTAAGACCTGACCACGGGTGTTCTTAATGATTCATCGGCAACATTTAGCAATGTGCATGTTAGTGCTAAGACCTGATCACGGGTGATCTCGATAATTCATCGGTAACATTTAGCAATGTGCATGTTAGTGCTAAGACCTGATCACGGGTGTTCTCGATGATTCATCGGTAACATTTATCATTGTGCATGTTAGTGCTAATACCTGGTCACGGGTGTTCTCGATGATTCATCGGTAACATTTAGCAATGTGCATGTTAGTGCTAAGACCGGATCACGGGTGTTCTCGATGATTCATCGGTAACATTTAGCAATGTGCATGTTAGTGCTAAGACCTGGTCACGGGTGTTCTCGATGATTCATCGGTAACATTTAGCAATGTGCATGTTAGTGCTAAGAACGGATCACGGGTGTTCTCGATGATTCATCGGTAACATTTAGCAATGTGCATGTTAGTGCTAAGACCTGATCAAGGGTGTTCTCGATGATTCATCGGCAACATTTAGCAATGTGCATGTTAGTGCTAAGACCTGATCACGGGAGTTCTAGATGATTCATCGGTAACATTTAGCAATGTGCATGTTAGTGCTAAGACCTGATCACGGGTGTTCTCGATGATTCATCGGTAACATTTAACAATGTGCATGTTAGTGCTAAGACCTGATCACGGGAGTTTTAGATGATTCATCGGTAACATTTAGCAATGTGCATGTTAGTGCTAAGACCTGATCACGGGAGTTCTCGATGATTCATCGGTAACATTTAGCAATGTGCATGTTAGTGCTAAGACCTGATCACGGGTGTTCTCGATGATTCATCGGTAACATTTAGCAATGTGCATGTTAATGCTAAGACCTGATCACGGGTGTTCTCGATGATTCATCGGTAACATTTATCAATGTGCATGTTAGTGCTAAGACCTGGTCACGGGTGTTCTCGATGATTCATCGGTAACATTTAGCAATGTGCATGTAAGTGCTAAGACCTGATCACGGGTGTGCTCGGCAATGTGCATGTTGGTGCTAAGAGCGGATCACGGGTGTTCTCGATGATTCATCGGCAACATTTAGCAATGTGCATGTTAGTGCTAAGACCTGATCACGGGTGTTCTCGATGATTCATCGGTAACATTTAGCAATGTGCATGTTAGTGCTAGGATCTGATCACGGGTATTCTCGATGATTCATCGGTAACATTTAGCAATGTGCAAGTTAGTGCTAAGACCTGATCACGGGTGTTCTCGATGATTCATCAGTAACATTTAGCAATGTGCATGCTAGTGCTAAGACCTGATCACGGGTGTTCTCAATGATTCATCGGCAACATTTAGCAATGTGCATGTTAGTGCTAAGACCTGATCACGTGTGTTCTCGATGATTCATCGGTAACATTTAGCAATGTGCATGTCAGTGCTAAGACCTGACCACGGGTGTTCTTAATGATTCATCGGCAACATTTAGCAATGTGCATGTTAGTGCTAAGACCTGATCACGGGTGTTCTCGATAATTCATCGGTAACATTTAGCAATGTGCATGTTAGTGCTAAGACCTGATCACGGGTGTTCTCGATGATTCATCGGTAACATTTATCATTGTGCATGTTAGTGCTAAGACCTGATCACGGGTGTTCTCGATGATTCATCGGTAACATTTAGCAATGTGCATGTTAGTGCTAAGACCTGATCACGGGTGTTCTCGATGATTCATCGGTAACATTTAGCAATGTGCATGTTAGTGCTAAGACCTGATCACGGGTGTTCTCAATGATTCATCGGCAACATTTAGCAATGTGCATGTTAGTGCTAAGACCTGATCACGTGTGTTCTCGATGATTCATCGGTAACATTTAGCAATGTGCATGTTAGTGCTAAGACCTGATCACGGGTGTTCTCGATGATTCATCGGTAACATTTAGCAATGTGCATGTTAGTGCTAAGACCTGATCACGGGTGTTCTCGATGATTCATCGGTAACATTTAGCAATGTGCATGTTAGTGCTAAGACCTGATCACGGGTGTTCTCGATGATTCATCGGTAACATTTAGCAATGTGCATGTTAGTGCTAAGACCGGATCACGGGTGTTCTCGATGATTCATCGGTAACATTTAGCAATGTGCATGTTAGTGCTAAGACCTGATCACGGGTGTTCTCGATGATTCATCGGTAACATTTAGCAATGTGCATGTTAGTGCTAAGACCTGATCACGGGTGTTCTCGATGATTCATCGGTAACATTTAGCAATGTGCATGTTAGTGCTAAGACCTGATCACGGGTGTTCTCGATGATTCATCGGTAACATTTAGCAATGTGCATGTTAGTGCTAAGAACGGATCACGGGTGTTCTCGATGATTCATCGGTAACATTTAGCAATGTGCATGTTAGTGCTAAGACCTGATCACGGGTGTTCTCGATGATTCATCGGTAACATTTAGCAATGTGCATGTTAGTGCTAAGACCTGATCACGGGTGTTCTCGATGATTCATCGGTAACATTTAGCAATGTGCATGTTAGTGCTAAGACCGGATCACGGGTGTTCTCGATGATTCATCGGCAACATTTAGCAATGTGCATGTTAGTGCTAAGACCTGATCACGGGTGTTCTCGATGATTCATCGGTAACATTTAGCAATGTGCATGTTAGAGTAATCATTGCTGCACCCACACCTGTTAACAACTATACCTGACATTCAGTCTCATAATTACACGCAATAATTGAAAACGCATCTATTTTAGCATTCGTTTCTACAACTCGTGGGGTGTAACAGAACCAATGTTCTAGGCAAAATGTCAACATAGGAACACACGCAGTACAAAACCGTCAAATTACACAAACAACGAATTACAGGCGCATGAACGAGAAGCGAATAATGACAGAAATATCAAAATCGTACAATAAATAGAATAGCTACAATAAGTTGAATATCTCAAGACGAAGTCAATGGAGACACATATTATTCGGTAACGTCATCTGGTATTTATCCCTTTTCATGTTTGGCGATAATTATGCATTTGTGACTTGTGTGTTTTACGTTTATTTATCGTCGCTACCGGTTGCCCATATGAGCGACGCCTCCTGAAGAGATTAGTCATTTTAGATTTTTGGAGGATAGTGCAATGATACAGACATAGACCCATTCCAGAGTCTCCTCTGGTTCTTTTACGTGCACGGTGTACAACACCGACACGAGACCTCGGTTTAAAGTCGCAACTGAGACTGTTAATTTTATTAGGGTCAGACAGGGGATCGAACCGAATATATACACACATAGGCATTCGGAGCGTGAAGCTATGACATAATAAAGGACAGAACAACCAACCCTACCCCCGGGATCAGACCTCCCCCATCTACATAACTGGAAATTTGCCCTGACAATTATCTTATACCATATATAGAAGTGTACACAATATATATACATATACATTGTAGTTATGATAATGCTCCCCCCCCCCAATGTAATACCGTTAGTATAGTATAAATACTCATTCAAGAGTCTCCCCTGAAATACTATATGGGTCATTTTAGTATGGTGTTGCGGGGGAATCGAACCTGCGACCCCTGGATAACAAGTCCAGAGTGTAAACCACTGCACCACTGATCCGCTACACCTCTGTGTAAATATGGTAATGTACCACAAATACAAGTGTGCATTACGCTGTCGCTATGGTTTATAAACTTGACCTGGTTACAAGCGAATGGTTTGTACGTACACAAGATAAGGGTTTAAACTACATACGTATATACATGTGCGTGTGTGTTGTCTGTCGTTAATTAATACACATTGATGTCTGTATTATAAATGTAAGAGCAAAAGTAGCTTAAATGGAAAGCGATAAACATTTAATTGACAGTATTGGATATAATTTCTACCAAATCAGTTTTACTATAGCGTTATGCATTATACCGTATATGTTTATGAAGTCTTCGTTGGTGGTCGTAATATGTTACGTGTTATGGAGAGTATTACGGAAGATCTGGTCGACGTTCCTTGAGCCTACAATAGATGTCACAGGTCGCGGTGTGTTCATTACAGGATGCGATTCAGGTAACGCCACCAATATTAGCTAAGTATTTTAAACTCTTTCACCGCCAATGTCGCATAAAAGCAACTTTGTAAAAAAGTAGAGAACCCGATCGGACAGAACAGAACATGCCGTCTGATCAGGCTATATGCTGATTGCTCTTCAGACAGTGGAGCTGAAGCACCTGTCCGAATAGCAAACAACATAGATCCTGATCAGACGCGGCGTTACGCCGCGGCTGATCTGGATCTATGTTGTTTGCACATGCTGTTTGCTCTGAATTTATTCGGCGCTAAAAGAGTTAAGTAACATTATTTAAAATAAAACAACAATTAAAAACGTTTAGCAATTCATAATTCGGCATTGGTATAGTGTTATGTAAACTCCCATCGTAAACAAAGAATGTGGCGGTATGTACAGTGGCCCAACGATAACGTGTTATTTACAAACATTACTATAAATAGGTTTCGAATAAGCCAAATCGATACGTAGAGTGTAATAAATAATCCTGTGTGCCAAGTAATGCATACATAAATGATAATAAACTTCATTTTACCCGTTATAATAATATTAGCACGTGCTATCTTTTTTCGCGGGAATCACGTTATCGTTTGGGTATAGTATTATACCGGCTAAGCTAAGATATATGTTTGTGTTCCGGGTACGGTCTAATGTTACGCCAACATTACAACATAATGCCTGCAGGCATAGGAATATCATGTCTATAAATCGATGGTTGTTAAAAAAAAGAGTTTAAAGGTTATTTATTTTATAACGATTGCGAAGCAAGTTTTAACAACTTATGTTAATCACTCTCGTTGGCGCGGATGAAAGTGTATATGTGGTCATTCGTGTGGTAGGAAACCGGAGTACCCGGAGAAAACCCACATGTCCGATCTATCTTATCTTATCTCTAATAGAACCCATCGCGGGGATGTACATACTTCCCGGTCCAAGGATCGAACCCGGGTTACATTGGTGAGAAACGAGCGTGCTAACCCCTGCTTTATGAAAATGATACCAAAATGGCACTAATAGAACACACAGTGAAATTAAACCACACACAATTCATCCACATAGAACACACAATGGAATTAAACCACACACAATTCATCCACATAGAACACACAATGGAATTAAACCACACACAATTCATCTACATAGAACACACAATGGAATTAAACCACACACAATTCATCTACATAGAACACACACTGGAATTAAACCACACACAATTCATCTACATAGAACACACAATGGAATTAAACCACACACAATTCATCCACATAGAACACACAATGGAATTAAACCACACACAATTCATCTACATAGAACACACACTGGAATTAAACCACACACAATTCATCTACATAGAACACACAATGAAATTAAACCACACACAATTCATCCACATAGAACACACAATGGAATTAAACCACACACAATTCATCTACATAGAACACACACTGGAATTAAACCACACACAATTCATCCACATAGAACACACAATGGAATTAAACCACACACAATTCATCTACATAGAACACACACTGGAATTAAACCACACACAATTCATCTACATAAAAAAACACACAATGGAATTAAACCACACACAATTCATCTACATAGAACACACAATGGAATTAAACCACACACAATTCATGCACATAGAACACACAATGGAATTAAACCACACACAATTCATCCACATAGAACACACAATGGAATTAAACCACACACAATTCATCTACATAGAACACACAATGGAATTAAACCACACACAATTCATGCACATAGAACACACAATGGAATTAAACCACACACAATTCATGCACATAGAACACACAATGGAATTAAACCACACACAATTCATCTACATAGAACACACACTGGAATTAAACCACACACAATTCATCTACATAGAACACACAATGAAATTAAACCACACACAATTCATCCACATAGAACACACAATGGAATTAAACCACACACAATTCATCTACATAGAACACACACTGGAATTAAACCACACACAATTCATCCACATAGAACACACAATGGAATTAAACCACACACAATTCATCTACATAGAATACACAATGGAATTAAACCACACACAATTCATCTACATAGAACACACAATGGAATTAAACCACACACAATTCATCCACATAGAACACACAATGGAATTAAACCACACACAATTCATGCACATAGAACACACAATGGAATTAAACCACACACAATTCATCTACATAGAACACACAATGGAATTAAACCACACACAATTCATCCACATAGAACACACAATGGAATTAAACCACACACAATTCATCTACATAGAACACACACTGGAATTAAACCACACACAATTCATCTACATAGAACACACAATGAAATTAAACCACACACAATTCATCCACATAGAACACACAATTCATCCACATAGAACACACAATTCCACAATTCATCCACATAGAACACACAACATGATATTTTACGCTACAGAAGGATGTACTCCTTTTCCTGCAATTACGTGTTGGTGTATGAATATTTGAATTGCGTGTATACATCTTACCTATTAGAACCTTTTAGTTTAAATACATTTATTAAGGATCGATTGCGAAACAACTTCTTACAACTTATATTAATCACTCTCGATACCTCATTCCTGATTGAATCCACGACGGAGAGAGAAGAGGCAATGTGGAATTTAAATGCCTTGACTAAGGGCACAATCGTAACGGCTACAGCTGGGCGCGAATTCTGGGCCTTTCGCACCTGAAGCGAACGCGCCACGACTGCGCTATCATTACTTCCACATTTGTTTTTTCTACATCTATTTTTTAAGTACTACCTATTCCCAAACCATCCATGCTGTGTGCCTGCGTTCCCAGCGGGAAAACCAAGATTCGGTCAGCAGAAGAACACGTACTTATTTTTCCAAAAATATACATGTTTGTATGATCAACTTAAGTCTGTATTTAAAGCGACACTACATCGCGCAAAAAGCCAAACAAATGCATTGTTCTCGTATAAATACATTGCTATTACAAATTCTTTCGAATACATTCGAACACTATCATTGAATCAGTAAACAGTGTTTTTGTTGTCTACAAACTTTCAAAAGTGAATGTAGGATTTCATATACCGGTCATCCATGCTCCTGATTTGACGTGTGTTTGTCATTGGCGTCAATACTAAACGCGTGATACTGTCGCTTAGAGGTAATAAATTTAACTAAGATTAGTCTACACATAAATATACACAAATGTGAGATATAACGGTAAAGTTGTACCATAAATCTCGTTATTCGGGATACACGAGTTGTATTACACTTGTATGCCGACTCTGTTTACATTATTTTGTTATGTCAACAAACCGCGTATACGACGCTTGTTTATTAGTTGAAATACTCAGTTTTCGAGGCAAATATTTTGGGGGGAAATTATACCATATAATAGGTAATTACATTCTGTATATATATGCGTTTTCTCTGATGTAGTGTCGCTTTAAATGTATTGACTAATTCTGAATTTGACGAGCCATATGGTGGCCGTTCGAAAATGGGCCCAACAAGAAAGACCTATAAAATGTGCACACTTAATATGTCTCATAATATACGTATAATTATACTAGTTTAACCAAATATGTCTTCAAATATGTTACTGGTTGTGAAATGAAAGCTTTTTTTAAAATTTGGCACCTGTGAGTTTTGTTGCAAAACAGTATTAATAGCACATGATTGATCTTATTCTCAATGTATCTCCCTGTCCGATTAGCGCAGTGGTTAGCGCGCTCGCTTCTCACAAATGCGACCCGGGTTCGATTCTCAGACCGGGAAGTATGTGAGATGGTACGGTGGTCGCGGACAGGTGGGTATTCTCCGGGTACTCCGGATTCCTCCCACACGAATGACCACATTTACGCTTGCACCCGCGCCAACGAGAGTTATTAATTAAAAGTCTGTTTTTCTTTCTCCCCATGTATATAAATTTACAGGTCTTGGGTTTGCATTTGCCAAACATCTCGATGAACTAGGCTTCATTGTGTTTGCCGGATGCTTAAACGAAAAAGGGGACGGCGCGGGAAAGCTTCGCAATGAATGCTCCAAACGAATCCACGTTGTAGAAATTGACGTCTCCAAAGAAAAGAGCGTCTGTAACGCCCTCGAGTACGTGAAGAAGTATACTCCAGTAAACGGTAACGTTCAGTGTGGAACAGGTTATAGTACGGTATAGAATTACGTGGAGAAGTATACTCCAATAAACGGTAACGTTCAGTGTGGAACAGGTTATAGTACGGTATAGAATTACGTGGAGAAGTATACTCCAGTAAACGGTAACGTTCAGTGTGGAACAGGTTATAGTACGGTATAGAATTACGTGGAGAAGTATACTCCAATAAACGGTAACGTTCAGTGTGGAACGGGTTATAGTAATGTATAGAATTACGTGAAGAGGTATACTCCAGTAAACGGTAACGTTCAGTGTGGAACGGGTTATAGTACGGTATAGAATTACGTGGAGAAGTATACTCCAGTAAACGGTACCGTTCAGTGTGGAACGGGTTATAGTACGGCATAGAATTACGTGGAGAAGTATACTCCAGTAAACGGTAACGTTCAGTGTGGAACAGGTTATAGTACGGTATAGAATTACATGAAGAGGTATACTCCAGTAAACCGTACCGTTCAATGTGGAACAGGTTATAGTACAGTATAGAATTACGTGAAGAAGTATACTCCAGTAAACGGTAACGTTCAGTGTGGAACAGGTTATAGTACGGTATAGAATTACGTGAAGAAGTATACTCAATAAACGGTAACGTTCAGTGTGGAACAGGTTATAGTACGGTATAGAATTACGTGGAGAAGTATACTCCAGTAAACGGTAATGTTCAGTGTGGAACGAGTTATAGTACGGTATAGAATTACGTGGAGAAGTATACTCCAGTAAACGGTACCGTTCAGTGTGGAACGGGTTATAGTACGGCATAGAATTACGTGGAGAAGTATACTCCAGTAAACGGTAACGTTCAGTGTGGAACAGGTTATAGTACGGTATAGAATTACATGAAGAGGTATACTCCAGTAAACGGTACCGTTCAGTGTGTAGCAGGTTATAGTACGGTATAGAATGAAAGTATCTCAACGGTCCAACTTAGATTGAAATACTTTCCTGAGAATGAATATATCTGTTTTATTAGATATTGTAAATGAATGAATTATTATAACAAATAATAAAGTTATTTTCTAAGAGGGCGTTAATGAGGATTAGTTCATAACTAATTATACCATCCTCTATAAATAACGAAATCTAATCTAACCCATCCGATCCCATCCCATCCCATCCCATCGTATCCTATCCTATCTCATCCCAACCCATGGCTGCTTTTCTACAATGTGTATATAGGCCACCCTCTATGATTAAAGAAATATCTATATCTATCCGATCCGATCCGATCCGATCCGATCCGATCCCAGCCAATGGTTGCTTATCTACAATGTGTGTATAGGCCACCCTCTATAAATAAAGAAATATCTATATCTATCCCATCCTACCCGATCCTATCCCAGCCCAGCCCATAGTTGCTTTTCTACAATGTGTATATAGGCCACCCTCTATAAATAAAGAAATTTCTCTATCTATCCCACCCCACCCGATCCTATCTCAGCCCAGCCCATGGTTGCTTATCTATAATGTGTATATAGGCCACCCTCTATGATTAAAGAAATATCTATATCTATCCGATCCGATCCGATCTCAGCCCATGGTTGCTTATCTACAATGTGTGTATAGGCCACCCTCTATAAATAAAGAAATATCTATCCCATCCTACCCGATCCTATCCCAGCCCAGCCCATGGTTGCTTATCTACAATGTGTATACATAGCCCCTTACGAATGTTTTGGACATTTTATTCATTGTTTTATGTTTATTTATCGTCGTTACCGGCTGCCCATATGATCGACGGGTAGTTTATGTAACAACACATTGCCTGGGGAGGATCCAGCAGTTAAGAGACTGCTAACTTACTAACCGTCCGCAGGAAGCTGCCAACGTTTTTGTATAAAGAGACACGGTATGAGCGGGGCTCGAACCTGTGACTGAGCGGGGCTCGAACCTGTGACAATCAGTGATGATATGTTAGAGTTGTATACAAGTCAGCGGACACCACTTGTATTGTTTGTAAGCATCTTAACTCCCTTTAAATATTGTTACGTAATGTTTCCTTTAATTGTGATGTGACTTGTTAATGTTATAGATTATTAGAACCTTTACCTGCTGGGTGTAAAGGTTTAGCATTAAAGAAAGTAAACTGTTAAAATTAGCATGTACAGTCTACATCCGTTATGTCAGTCGGTTATGTCGAATTCTCTGGTGATCTCGAAGTCGGATCAAAGTCCCGTTTCAGACACTATCATTTTACGTATAACTGGATCTGTTCATATCGAATTTCGTTACGTCAAACGTCGGTTATGTCGAAGTATTTTGTTCGGTTCGACGGAATTCATTTAAATAATAACAAAATAATGCTGTATTTCAGGGATCTGGGGCATCATTAACAACGCAGGTATCAACATGTTTGGCGAAGTTGAACTAAGCCCAGTCTCCATTTATGAACGAGCCCTAAACATCAACCTATTCGGACCAATACGTGTCTTACACGAGTTCCTATCTCTTGTAAGACGTTCACAAGGTTGACGAGTTTCAAGTTTTACTTTGCATAATTATATGGATAAACATTTATATTTGGTTATGGGGCTTATAGCCCCCCCCCCCCAAACAGCTGTTGTCATATAGAGCCTATCCAGCTAGTTTGGTTGAGTAAGACGCGGGTGCCCGTAGGCCCGTACGGGTATCCGAGTATAACCACCGACCGCCCGCAAGCCATCTCCATAGCTTACTCATATGAAAGAATTCAACATCCACAATGGGCTTCGAACCATTTATTTCTCTTTGTGAAACTTTAGTTTCATTTATTTAACAATATGTACATTATATACCATGGAAACAACAAGTATCGTAATAACAAATGTCGAACGTCGATTCGAACATACAGCGATGATGGCCATCGGTTTGAAATCAACGATCTTAACCACTCGGCCATCTTTGGTGGTCATTCGTGTGTGTGTGTGGGGGGGGGGGACCGTAGTACCCGGAGAAAACCAACCTGTCCGATCTAGCGTCCACCGTACCACCTCACATACTTCCCGGTCTGAGGATCGAACCCGGGTTGCATTGGTGAGAAGCGAGCGTGCTAACCACTGCGCTAATCGGACGGCCAAATTAGCTAATTTAAATGTACTTTAGTTTAAACAGTGTTTAATGTTGTAATAACATTCATGCACACTATATATAATGCTAATGTAGCCTACATGGACAGATGTATTGGAAAACAGATTTAGGATTAAATACATTCCCCTCAAATGGTCTTTCTTCTCTAATGGCTCGAAGTTTGTGTGTGTTTTACGTTTATTGATCGTCGCTACTAGTTAATGAGCGACGCCTCCTGAAGAGATTAGTCATTTTAGATGTTTGGAGGATAGTGCAATGATACAGACAGAGACCCATTCCAAAGTCTCCTCTGGTTCTTTTACGTGTACGTTGTACAGCACCGACACGAGACTTCGGTTTAAAGTCCCAAATGAAAGACTGTTAATTTTATTATGGTCAGACGGGGGATCGAACCTTCGCAGTTTGTTTCTAATGCATTGGATTGTGTACGTTTATTTATCTCCAGGTAGGGTAGTTAACATTACTAGTGTTCATGGTCGAATGACTTTGCCTGGACAATCTAACTATGAAACAGCCAAACATGCTCTTGAAACACTCTCGGATTCTCTGAGACTGGAGATGAAGAAGTTTGGTGTATCTGTGAGCGTCGTAGAACCCGGAATGTACGGTAGAAGTACGTCAATACAGAACGAAGCGGTGGTAAGTAATAACAGTCATATAAACGACCCTGACATGTACGGTAGAAGTACAGCAATACAGAACGAAGCGGTCGTAAGTAATAACAGTCATATAAACGACCCCGACATGTACGGTAGAAGTACGTCAATACAGAACGAAGCGGTCGTAAGTAATAACAGTCATATAAACGACCCTGACATGTACGGTAGAAGTACGTCAATACAGAACGAAGCGGTCGTAAGTAATAACAGTCATATAAACGACCCCGACATGTACGGTAGAAGTACGTCAATACAGAACGAAGCGGTCGTAAGTAATAACAGTCATATAAACGACCCTGACATGTACGGTAGAAGTACGTCAATACAGAACGAAGCGGTCGTAAGTAATAACCGTCATATAAACAACCCCGACATGTACGGTAGAAGTACGTCAATACAGAACGAAGCGGTCGTAAGTAATAACCGTCATATAAACGACCCCGACATGAACGGTAGAAGTACGTCAATACAGAACGAAGCGGTCGTAAGTAATAGCAGTCATATAAACGACCCCGACATGTACGGTAGAAGTACGTCAATACAGAACGAAGCGGTCGTAAGTAATAACCGTCATATAAACGACCCCGACATGTACGGTAGAAGTACGTCAATACAGAACGAAGCGGTCGTAAGTAATAACCGTCATATAAACGACCCCGACATGTACGGTAGAAGTACGTCAATACAGAACGAAGCGGTCGTAAGTAATAACCGTCATATAAACGACCCCGACATGTACGGTAGAAGTACGTCAATACAGAACGAAGCGGTCGTAAGTAATAACCGTCATATAAACGACCCCGACATGTACGGTAGAAGTACGTCAATACAGAACGAAGCGGTCGTAAGTAATAACCGTCATATAAACGACCCCGACATGTACGGTAGAAGTACGTCAATACAGAACGAAGCGGTCGTAAGTAATAACCGTCATATAAACGACCCCGACATGTACGGTAGAAGTACGTCAATACAGAACGAAGCGGTCGTAAGTAATAACCATCATATAAACGACCCCGACATGTACGGTAGAAGTACGTCAATACAGAATGAAGCGGTCGTAAGTAATAACCGTCATATAAACAACCCCGACATGTACGGTAGAAGTACGTCAATACAGAACGAAGCGGTCGTAAGTAATAACCGTCATATAAACGACCCCGACATGTACGGTAGAAGTACAGCAATACAGAACGAAGTGGTGGTAAGTAATAGCAGTCATATAAACGACCCCGACATGTACGGTAGAAGTACGTCAATACAGAACGAAGCGGTCGTAAGTAATAGCAGTCATATAAACGACCCCGACATGTACGGTAGAAGTACAGCAATACAGAACGAAGTGGTGGTAAGTAATAACAGTCATATAAACGACCCCGACATGTACGGTAGAAGTACGTCGATACAGAACGAAGCGGTCGTAAGTAATAACCGTCATATAAACGACCCCGACATGTACGGTAGAAGTACGTCAATACAGAACGAAGCGGTCGTAAGTAATAACCGTCATATAAACGACCCCGACATGTACGGTAGAAGTACGTCAATACAGAACGAAGCGGTCGTAAGTAATAACCGTCATATAAACGACCCCGACATGTACGGTAGAAGTACGTCAATACAGAATGAAGCTGTCGTAAGTAATAACCGTCATATAAACGACCCCGACATGTACGGTAGAAGTATGTCAATACAGAACGAAGCGGTCGTAAGTAATAGCAGTCATATAAACGACCCCGACATGTACGGTAGAAGTACAGCAATACAGAACGAAGCGGTGGTAAGTAATAACAGTCATATAAACGACCCCGACATGTACGGTAGAAGTACGTCAATACAGAACGAAGCGGTCGTAAGTAATAACCGTCATATAAACGACCCCGACATGTACGGTAGAAGTACGTCAATACAGAACGAAGCGGTCGTAAGTAATAACCGTCATATAAACGACCCCGACATGTACGGTAGAAGTACGTCAATACAGAACGAAGCGGTGGTAAGTAATAACAGTCATATAAACGACCCCGACATGTACGGTAGAAGTACGTCAATACAGAACGAAGCGGTCGTAAGTAATAACCGTCATATAAACGACCCCAACATGTACGGTAGAAGTACGTCAATACAGAACGAAGCGGTCGTAAGTAATAGCAGTCATATAAACGACCCCGACATGTACGGTAGAAGTACGTCAATACAGAACGAAGCGGTGGTAAGTAATAACAGTGATGTGAACAACCCCGACATGTACGGTAGAAGTACGTCAATACAGAACGAAGCGGTCGTAAGTAATAACCGTCATATAAATGACCCCGACTTTACGGTAGAAGTACGTCAATACAGAACGAAGCGGTCGTAAGTAATAACCGTCATATAAATGACCCCGACATGTACGGTAGAAGTACGTCAATACAGAACGAAGCGGAGGTAAGTAATAACAGTGATGTGAACGAGCCCGACGTGCATGGTAGAAGTACGTTCGTACAAAACTAGGTGCGGTAAGTAATGTAGGGACGTAGTAGACCCAGGGATATATTGTAGAAGAACGTCCAGTTGTAACATGATTGTAAATAGATCTATACAGACTTTAATGCAAACTAACCTGCAAATGTTAACAGCAAAGCTTTCCGTTTCTTAGTCATTTAACTAAGCTACCATACGTATGTGTTCGGACAGCGAATTTATTATGTTGGGAGGGAGGGCTGTATACTAATGTTGTTAGAAAAGTCCCGGAGTTCGCGCCCAGCTGTAGCCGTTACGAGTGTGCCTTTTTGGCAAAGCATTTAAATTCCACATTGCATCTTCTCTCTCCCTCGTGGTGATCGATTCCATCAGGAATGAGGCCTCGAGCGTGATTAATATAAGTTGTTGGAACTTGTTTCGCAATCGAACTAAACTAAATGTGTATAAACTAACCATGTTTTCTATTCATAGGTAAAACGGCAGGCACAAGAGATAGAAGAAATGTGGGAACATGCATCGCCACAAGTTAGAAGTACATATTCAAAGGAATATTTGTTGTCATGGCTACCAACACCCAGCGGCACGTGGCCTCCTTCGAATGACGTCACACCAGTCGTCAAGGCGGTTGAGCACGCGCTAGTCAGTAGAGTACCAAGAACTAGATATATGGTCGATGGAATTGGAAAGAACTTGCGTTTTATAGATGAATATGCGGTAATATTGATATATATATATGTCCCATGTTGCCGTAATGTTTCCATTACCATCCCAAAATCTTTAGTACTATTTCAAAAATAGATGTTGAGATGTATCGCCATTCCAATTAATCGACTAAATATAATGAAAATAAAATAGAATTTTTATTTTCAATGGCGAATCCAGAAATTCAAATTTAGAAAAAGTGGTAAGAAGTATCTTTGCCTGAACGCTCGCCCACATGGTTCGCCGGCGGCTGGGGTAATTAAGCTCAATCATCATCACATAAATAAGACTAGCTATTTTAGTATTTGTTTCACGGTGACAGGATAGCAGACGGGGCACCTGCTAAATCTGCTAATGGAACTAGATGCTGTAATCAAGACGTAAAATAGGGAACACAAATAATAGACGTATAGTGTATTTTTCCGGGATATCACACGCGCGCGCGCGCGCACACACATAGTCGGAACACCCATCATATTTTCATAATTATATGTGTACAATTTATATATGTATTTCATTTCAGACTCTTGCTAGATTTAACAATATTCTGCCAACTTGGATAATAGACAAATGTGTAGCGAAATGGAGGAAATGTTACAGAAGTGTCAGATAAACGCAATGAACACATTATGAACAGCACATTGTGTATGGACATGAACAAGTGGCTAACTACACATTATGAACAGCACATTGTGTACGGACATGAACAAGTGGCTAACTACACATTATGAACAGCACATTGTGTACGGACATGAACAAGTGGCTAACTACACATTATGAACAGCACATTGTGTACGGACATGAACCAGTGGCTAACTACACATTATGAACAGCACATTGTGTACGGACATGGACAAGTGGCTAAACAACCACATTATGAACAGCGCTCTTTGAATTGCAATTAATTGCTTAGCTCTTTATGAATGGCAACACGTTGTGGACGGCGTACTCTTATAGAGAAACACTTTTGGGAAAACATTTACATTTGTATTTGCAGCATTTAGATTAGTAATAACTAGGGATGGCAACGAACCTTCGAATATTCGCTCGGACGTCCGAATATCCGAATACTATTCCAGTATCATATCCATGTATATTCGGAAAAAGTACTATATTTGCAAAAAATTAATAAACTGTCATAGAATCACATTTAGAATAGTAACCAAGGATGGCAACGGATATTCGAATATTTGCTCAAACGTTCGAATATCCGAATACTATTCCAGTATTCGAATATTCGGGAAAATATTATATTTGAAAAAATGAAATAAACTGTCATAAAATCAGATACGTTGTTTTCTTTTGAAACCATCATAAAACATTCCAATACAAAGGAACTCGCCCCAGTATGTTTGACTAAACAATGTTGATGTGGCATCCATGACATGTGTTAATTGACACTCTGCCATGTAGGCCTAATCGGATAATTACAGTAGGTGCTAAGGTAGGTAGTGTTTAATTATGATATCAAAACAGTTTAGAAATATTACAGATACCGGAACAGAACAGAACAGAACAGAACACCTTGCAGCAACATCCACCCCATAATTATGTAACTTAAATTTTAATTAACTGCTCAATATTACCAAAAAGTACTATTTAAAGTATTCAAACGTGCTGTCCGATCAGTCACACATTTGGAAAGACTTCAATCGCCATGAGAATAACAAAACGGCTAGGTGTAAGCTATGCAAATTGGATTTAACATATTCGGGTACACCAATCTGAATAATCATTTGAAAAATAAACACCTTTCAACAGAAAGCAGTTCATGTGGCAATTGCTTAATTTGTGAAAACGCCCATGAATGCACAGTGGCCGATAACAATAACTGAATGAGTCGTCGTCATATTTGCATGGCCTTACAAGAAGAAGATGGCGTCTACGCGTAAAACAAAAATTGGGTTAATTTGGCAATATTTATAATAGTTTGGGTGATTTTGAGTAGTTGGTGGAATTATATCGAATATTGGAATAGCAAAATGACCATTCGTTAGCATCCTTAGTAATAAGACATACACGTGTAGAAATAGTATTATATATTCTTATAATAGGCATGACACTCTCGTTCTTAAGTTACATGCAATTAAGACGAGTCGTGACATAGTCTATGGTCTTGGTAATAAACCAAGCATAATAATTGTAGACACTAAAGGTATTTCCTCCTTAACTATGACTCGTTATCGTAGCACTGCATGTTTGTCGTTTATATATTTCTGGTCGCTGTGGGTGTTGAATACTTGCTGTTGGGGTTGACTACAAGCTGCGGGGGTTGAATACAACTGATTAAGAAATTTAATGTCTCGTATCTGATATTTTGTTTCGTTTTATTTAAGTTTATTTAAAGCGACATTACATCGCAAAAAGCCAAACAATGCATTTTTCACGTATAAATGCATTGCTACTACAAATTCTTCCGAACACAAATATTGAATCAATAAACTGTGTGTTTGTGGTCTACACACTTTCAAAAGTGAATGTAGGATTTCATATACCGGTCAGCCACGCTCTTGAATTGACATGTGTTTGTCATTGTAGCTTAGAGATAATAACAAATATATATGCATAGGCACAAATATGAGATATAACGGTAAATATGTACAATACATCTCGTTATTCGGGATACACAGGTTGCATTACGCATGTTTGTCGACCATATTTACATTATTGTGTTATGTCAACAAACCGCGTATACGACGCTTGTTTGTTAATTGAAATACTCAGTTTTTGAGGCAAATATTTAGAAAACAATTATACCATATAATAGGAAATTACATTCTGTACAAATTTGCGCTTTCACTGATATAGTGTCGCGTTAACGTCGCTACCGGTTTCCCATCTGAGCGACGGGCAGTTTACCTAACAACACCTTTCATGGGCAGGTTCCAGCGGTTAACCAGTACATTGTGCACCAATCTCCGTCAGAAACTACCAACTTTTTCATATAAATGAGACACGGTCTGAGCGGGCTCTTATCGGGTACGTTATTTCTATTCCAGTATATGATGATATTCCTGCCCATAGGCACTACTTTAATCAACACTCGAAGTGCATGCACATGCCCTTTGAGGTTTGATCCCTATATGTACCCCTCACGTCTTACCTTGTATGATAGTAAATTATCATGAATATTAGTTTATAATAATTAAAAATACATTTGAAATTTCATGTTATAAACTTCTACATTTGTATTTAAGGAATGAATCGCGGGTTAATATTTTCCATCGGGATCTGAACTACATTGAGCGTGATTAAAGTGCATGGAGGCCGAAGCACGCCAAATGTCCCGATGGAAATTATTAACCCGCGATTCATTATCATTCTTGGAACAGCGTAAACTGTAAGGCACGTCTTTAATATCAAAGAAATGTCTTGAGCAATCTACACATATTCAAATAGTAATTGTTTAATGCATGTTGCCCATGTTCGTCTTCCAGATCCATCGATATTTTTAGCATTTTATACACTGTCTTGGATAGCTATCATTAGTCAGTTTGAGTAGCTTACCCCAATACTTGATTACTTTGATATGAATTTGAACATTCAATAATCGAAAGCATGCTCCCCGTTATCCATTTATCAGGAATAAATCACATCTACTGAGTTAGATACACGAAAACGATTGAAAAATTATCACGAAACGAAACCACAAACATCTGTTATCTGTCAAATTTGACACACTGATACGCTACGGGAAGTAAACACACTAGCACCGAGTGCGCATGCGTTATGTTCTCAAAAACTAGTTATGATATAACTTGTTCTGTTTTGTTTCGCTTGACATAGTTTTGTTTACTGATATTGGACACCGTCCACACTCGCTTAAAAGCAAAGAAGTTTGCAACTGACTGGTTGAGTTCACGTGTGTGTTTTACGTTTATTTATCGTCGCTACCGGTTGCCCATATGAGCGGCGCCTCCTGTAGATATTAGTCATTTATTTAGTGTTTTGGAGGCTAGTGCAATGATACAGACGGGGGATCGAACCTGCGTGTTTATGTACACACCGACCGGAGAGTACAAGGTATATGTACACACCGACCAGAGAGTACAAGGTATATGTACACACCGACTGGAGAGTACAAGGTATATGTACACACCGACTGGAGAGTACAAGGTTTATGCACACACCGACCAGAGAGTACAAGGTATATGTACACACCGACTGGAGAGTACAAGGTATATGTACACACCGACCAGAGAGTACAAGGTATATGTACACACCGACCAGAGAGTACAAGGTATATGCACACACCGACCAAGAGTAATGTACACCGAGAGTATATGTACACACCGACCAGAGAGTACAAGGTAATGCACACACCGACCAGAGAGTACAAGGTGTATGTACACACCGACCAGAGAGTACAAGGTGTATGTACACACCGACCAGAGAGTACAAGGTATATGCACACACCGACCAGAGAGTACAAGGTATATGTACACACCGACCAGAGAGTACAAGGTATATGTACACACCGACCAGAGAGTACAAGGTATATGTACACACCGACCAGAGAGTACAAGGTATATTATGCACACCGACCAGAGAGTACAAGGTATATGTACACCCGACCAGAGAGTCAAGGGTATGTACACACCGACCAGAGAGTACAAGGTGTATGTACACACCGACCAGAGAGTACAAGGTGTATGTACACACCGACCAGAGAGTACAAGGTATATGTACACACCGACCAGAGAGTACAAGGTATATGTACACACCGACCAGAGAGTACAAGGTATATGTACACACCGACCAGAGAGTACAAGGTATATGTACACACCGACCAGAGAGTACAAGGTTTATGCACACACCGACCAGAGAGTACAAGGTGTATGTACACACCGACCAGAGAGTACAATGTTTATGTACACACCGACCAGAGAGTACAATGTTTATGCACACACCGACCAGAGAGTACAATGTTTATGCACACACCGACCAGAGAGTACAAGGTTTATGTACACACCGACGACCAGAGAGTACAAGGTTTGAGAGTACAAGGTTTATGTACACACCGACCAGAGAGTACAAGGTTTATGTACACACCGACCAGAGAGTATCAGGTGTTTGTACTGTGGAATTGTCATTTACATAAACAGTGTACTAGCATAGTCAGTGCCTGTATTCTTGTTACTTGTGCACTTTAACTCTTTCACCGCCAATGTCGCATAAAAGCGACTTTGTAAACAAGTAGAGATCCCGATCGGACAGAACAGAACATGCCGTCTGATCAGGCTATATGATGATTGCTCTTCAGACAGTGGAGCTGAAGCACCTGTCCGAATAGCAAACAACATAGATCCTGATCAGACGCGGCGTTACGCCGCGGCTGATCTGGATCTATGTTGTTTGCACATGCTCTGAATTTATTCGGCGCTGAAAGAGTTAATAGACTAGCAATTTTACAGGGCAATTTTACATGGCAATAAACCATATTTCTGTAGTAAACTGTATATATCGGAAAATCCCAACCATTAATCTACTGCACATGCCTGTTTGTGGAAATGTGTTTCCAGGAAGAACCAAATGGTAAACATATATAAGTACATATATAATTATATATGTCAATGTGGGGTATTAGTGAATAGCGCTGTATGTAAACTAGTGAATAGCTTTGTATGCAAAGATAAAAGTTTATGTGGCGCACTAGTTTACTTCAGTTACGTTACTTTCCAGGTAGCTGTAATGTTCTGGGAATTGTATTGTAGCTTGCCTCATATTCAGGTAGCTGTCATGTTCGTTCTGTAAGCATATGCAAAATCGAACGGGATCAAACACTGCAATGCTTACGGGCACACGGAGTCGCTCACTAAGACACCATATACATTATAATCACATTGAGCGAGAATATTACTTACTAAACAGTTATCGTTGACTTTATTTTCGATGATGGTGATTGGGCTTATTTACCCTCGTCTCCGGCGAACCATATGAGCGAGCGGACTTTATTTTCTATGCCATGGTTGCTATATATACTTCAGCAAACGTCATTAGTATTTATAAATACACTACTTACTAATTTGTTTATGATATATACGTAGTTTTCTTTGTGGGAAACTTCGATGGTGGTAAGCATTGTAACCAAAAATAACCAGACAATTACTTGAACCTCTGTTAGATACTGGAGTTACAATTAACGTGGGTAATCGGCCAATACGTTAGCTAGGAAGTATCACCAGCCTGTGGTTAATGCGGCAACCCGTGTCAAACATCTTCTTTCCATATTTTCTTCGGATAAAAAGTGATGAATGACATAACATATTCTAGATGTAACCTGGAATAACGTAAACTGTCCCAGTCGGTGTTTCACTGTTGTTTTGTATCTCAACAATACTCTCAGAGAAACTATATGAAACGTGTTATAGGTGTTTCATTAGCAACGTGTAGTACCGTTAATATACTCTAAGCGATCTTTGATTGTATTTTCCATGCTATAAACAAAAGTTATGAAATACCAGCAAAGGTTTAATGTTTTATATTCATATTTATTTATTGACAATAAAAGCAAGCCAGTGTCTGCGAACATGATTAACTATACCGGTTGCCAATATCGGTCCTTTCCTTCATTTATTTGATACGTTTTGTTGCCGGCGCCCTTTGTTAATTGGGTCGACACTACCTGAATAACTTAGCCATTTTATTTTTTGGAGGATAGTGCGAGATACAAAAGACGAATTACAAATGTTTCAACAAACACTGATCAGCTAAACATCGATCATATGGACACACTGATCCGCTACACATATATCATATGGACACACTGATCCGCTACACACAGATCACATGGACACACTGATCCGCTACACACAGATCACATGGACACACTGATTCGCTACACATATATCACATGGACACACTGATACGCTACACACAGATCACATGGACACACTGATCCGCTACACATATATCACATGGACACACTGATCTGCTACACATATATCATATGGACACACTGATCCGCTACACACAGATCGCATGGACACACTGATTCGCTACACATATATCACATGGACACACTGATACGCTACACACAGATCACATGGACACACTGATCCGCTACACATATATCATATGGACACACTGATCCGCTACACATAGATCACATGGACACACTGATCCGCTACACATATATCATATGGACACACTGATCCGCTACACATATATCACATGGACACACTGATACGCTACACATAGATCACATGGACACACTGATTCGCTACACATAGATCACATGGACACGCTGATCCGCTACACATATATCATATGGACACGCTGATCCGCTACACATATATCATATGGACACACTGATCTGCTACACATATATCATATGGACACACTGATCCGCTACACATATATCACATGGACACACTGATCTGCTACACATATATCATATGGACACACTGATCCGCTACACACAGATCGCATGGACACACTGATTCGCTACACATATATCACATGGACACACTGATACGCTACACACAGATCACATGGACACACTGATCCGCTACACATATATCATATGGACACACTGATCCGCTACACATAGATCACATGGACACACTGATCCGCTACACATATATCATATGGACACACTGATCCGCTACACATATATCACATGGACACACTGATACGCTACACATAGATCACATGGACACACTGATTCGCTACACATAGATCACATGGACACGCTGATCCGCTACACATATATCATATGGACACGCTGATCCGCTACACATATATCATATGGACACACTGATCTGCTACACATATATCATATGGACACACTGATCAGCTACACATTTATCATATGGACACACTGATCCGCTAAACATCGATCATATGGACATACTGATCAGCTAAACATCGATCACATGGACACACTGATCAGCTAACCATCAATCATATGGGCACACTGATCAGCTAAACATCGATCATATGGACACACTGATCTGCTACACATATATCATATGGACACGCTGATCAGCTACACATAGATCACATGGACACACTGATCCGCTACACATATATCACATGGACACACTGATTCGCTACACATATAGCATATGGACACACTGATCCGCTACACATAGATCACATGGACACACTGATCCGCTACACATATAGCATATGGACACACTAATCCGCTACACATAGATCACATGGACACGCTGATCCGCTACACATATATCATATGGACACGCTGATCCGCTACACATATATCATATGGACACACTGATCTGCTACACATATATCATATGGACACACTGATCAGCTACACATTTATCATATGGACACACTGATCCGCTAAACATCGATCATATGGACATACTGATCAGCTAAACATCGATCACATGGACACACTGATCAGCTAAACATCGATCATATGGACACACTGATCCGCTACACATATATCATATGGACACACTGATCTGCTACACATATATCATATGGACACGCTGATCAGCTACACATAGATCACATGGACACACTGATCCGCTACACATATATCACATGGACACACTGATTCGCTACACATATAGCATATGGACACACTGATCCGCTACACATAGATCACATGGACACACTGATCCGCTACACATATAGCATATGGACACACTGATCCGCTACACATAGATCACATGGACACACTGATCCGCTATACACAGATCATATGGACACACTGATCCGCTACACATATATCATATGGACACACTGATCTGCTACACATATATCATATGGACACACTGATCTGCTACACATATATCATATGGACACGCTGATCAGCTACACATAGATCACATGGACACACTGATCCGCTACACATATATCATATGGACACACTGATCCGCTACACATATATCACATGAACACACTGATCCGCTACACACAGATCATATGGACATACTGATCCGCTACACACAGATCACATGGGCACGTTGGACACGCTCAATCTGCTATACGTGAGGAAGAGCACGTGAGGAAGAGCACGTGTGTCGCTCTGAGTAGTATTTCAGGTACGGGCGGACGAACACCCTACTAGAACCACTTACACTTCGCATGCCAGATGGTCGCTACCTCATGAAATTATTTATTTGACGCATGTTGAATTTAAACCTGCAACTGTGATGTTCACGTTATTTGAAAGGGAAAACCGCCAATAACCACGCGGCCACGAAGGGCCCTTAATGTAATGAAAGCAAAGATTAATTGTTTAGCATCAGTGTATGGCATCTTATAATTTATACATTCTATATTAAGTTGGTTGTTTTGCACTTTAATCCACGGCGTATGGATCTGGACACACGTATGGGTCTGGGCACACGTATGGGTCTGGACACACGTATGTGTCTGGACACACGTATGGGTCTGGATACACGTATGTGTCTGGGCACACGTGTCTGGATACACGTATGGGTCTGGGCACACGTATGGGTCTGGATACACGTATGGGTCTGGACACACGTATGGGTCTGGATACACGTATGGGTCTGGACACACGTATGGGTCTGGGCACACGTATGGGTCTGGATACACGTATGGGTCTGGACACACGTGTCTGGATACACGTATGGGTCTGGACACACGTATGGGTCTGGACACACGTATGGGTCTGGACACACGTGTCTGGACACACGTATGGGTCTGGGCACACGTATGGGTCTGGACACACGTATGTGTCTGGACACACGTATGGGTCTGGATACACGTATGTGTCTGGGCACACGTGTCTGGATACACGTATGGGTCTGGGCACACGTATGGGTCTGGATACACGTATGGGTCTGGACACACGTATGGGTCTGGATACACGTGTCTGGATACACGTATGGGTCTGGATACACGTATGGGTCTGGGCACACGTATGGGTCTGGATACACGTATGGGTCTGGATACACGTATGGGTCTGGATACACGTATGGGTCTGGATACACGTATGGGTCTGGGCACACGTATGGGTCTGGATACACGTATGGGTCTGGGCACACGTATGGGTCTGGATACACGTATGGGTCTGGATACACGTATGGGTCTGGATACACGTATGGGTCTGGGCACACGTATGGGTCTGGATACACGTATGGGTCTGGATACACGTGTCTGGATACACGTATGTGTCTGGACACACGTGTCTGGATACACGTATGGGTCTGGCCACACGTATGGGTCTGGGCACACGTATGGATCTGGGCACACGTATGGGTCTGGGCACACGTATGGGTCTGGATACACGTATGGGTCTGGGCACACGTGTCTGGATACACGTATGGGTCTGGCCACACGTATGGGTCTGGGCACACGTATGGATCTGGGCACACGTATGGATCTGGACACACGTATGGATCTGGACACACGTATGGATCTGGACACACGTGTCTGGATACACGTATGGATCTGGGCACACGTATGGGTCTGGACACACGTATGGATCTGGACACACGGGTCTGGACACACGTATGGGTCTGGACACACGTATGCGTCTGGGCACACGTATGTGTCTGGGCACACGTATGTGTCTGGATACACGTATGTGTCTGGGCACACGTATGGGTCTGGACACACGTATGTGTCTGGACACACGTATGTGTCTGGACACATGTATGGGTCTGGGCACACGTGTCTGGACACACGTATGGGTCTGGATACACGTATGGGTCTGGCCACACGTATGGGTCTGGATACACGTATGGGTCTGGATACACGTATGGGTCTGGATACACGTATGGGTCTGG
>CM026404.1:8268122-8332288 GCA_014843695.1 Archivesica marissinica
ATTAATAACTGATGTTAATCACTCATGGTGACGTCAGGTTCTATTTGACGTATATCTAGGTTCCTGGTGGCATGGATGCAAATCATACTACAGTTTGTCATATGTACACTTGTACCTTCGCGTAAGAGGAAACACATGTACTATGGCTGCCACGTGTACACGTGTAAACGGAGCCGTGTCGTTTTAGTTTATTTATTTTACAACGATTGCGAATCAAGTTTTAACAACTTATATCAATCACTCTCGTTGGCGCGGCTGAAAACGTAAACGTGATCATTCGTGTGGGAGGAAACCCGAGTACCTGGAGAAAACCCACCTGTTCGATCTGGCGACCACCGTACCATCTCACATAATTCTCACATTGGTGAGAAGCGAGCGCGCTAACCACTGCGCTATTCGGACAGCCCAAATCTGTACTGGCAATACACATGTACTAATTCAGTAACTGTACACACTATAATTGATGATAAAAACTAGATCTACCATAATAATTATTGTCAACAGATTGTATGACAATAGTTGAGTAATATATACCAGTTTGTAATTTGACTATTGTCCTAACCATCCTAGTGTTTTTCGCGGCCGTTTGCCTGTATAGGTGTGATTCAGTGAACCAGAATTATTCCTGAACTGCAATGATGTAAGCAGCATCTCAGGTGTTAACCGGTGTAAGTAAGTAGCATACCATATGCATACTTGAACATGTGTAAACGATGCCGTGTCCTGTATTAAGGATCGTGTACACGTTTACAAAATATGTACACGTGGCAGCCCTAACAGGTACCCACCGAAAACCTATCATGTCCGATCACCTCATTTACTTCCAACACCGAAGATCAAATCATGGGCATGTGAATCAAGCAATGAGAGACAACGGTCAGTTACTGCCCCTGAATACTCCCTAAAAGTAGATAAGTCCTAAGTGATTTCCTCTGTTTTTATCGTTGTTTCCTTTGCACAACTTGTTAGCAATTATATTCCACTTTCGCTTCTTATGATTATTAAACTACTAAATCTAAACAGATATTCTGAAGTATATGCAATGGGTACTTATTTATAAAATAATGTTATCAATTAAGTAACACGATTTTTTTAACACGATACTATCATATTTATGATACCGCAACATCTTGTTAGGGAACAACAATAAAAACAAAGGATTCCAACTAAAAGGACCTGTTTACATTTTGGAATAAATCAGACTTTATATGTCAAGGGAGGTAATCGAAAATTAGAGTTGTCTCTTATTGTGCTTGCGTCAAATACATACGTGAGTTTGCATCTCTCCGAGTGCTATCCACTAGTTTACTCTTGTAATTACTGTGGTGGTAAATGGTACCATATAGCGTGTTGAAATATTATGTATGTAACTGCTATTACAGTCTCCATTGTATCTTTTGAAGATAAAAATTATTCAAGGAACGACATAATTATGCCCGACTCTGACCAACTGCAGATCTATTGTTGTAAAACGTACCCCACCCTTGTTTACCCGTGTTGTAAAACGTACCCTACCATTGTTTACCCGTGTTGTAAAACGTACCCCACCGTGTTTACCCGTGTTGTAAAACGTACTCCACCATTGTTTACCCGTGTTGTAAAACGTACCCCACCATTGTTTACCAGTGTTGTAAAACGTACTCCACCATTGTATACACGTGGTGTAAAAACGTACTCCACCATTGTATACACGTGGTGTAAAAACGTACTCCACCATTGTATACACGTGGTGTAAAACTTACACCACCATTGTTTACCAGTGTTGTAAAACATACTCCACCATTGTTTACCAGTGTTGTAAATCGTACCCCACCATTGTTTACCCGTGTTGTAAAACATACTCCACCATTGATTACCAGTGTTGTAAAACGTACTCCACCATTGTTTACCAGTGTTGTAAAACGTACTCCACCATTGTTTACCCGTGTTGTAAAACGTACTCCACCATTGTTTACCCGTGTTGTAAAACGTACCCCACCATTGTTTACCAGTGTTGTAAAACGTACTCCACCATTGTATACACGTGGTGTAAAAACGTACTCCACCATTGTATACACTAGTTGTAAAAACGTACTCCACCATTGTATACACGTGGTGTAAAACTTACACCACCATTGTTTACCAGTGTTGTAAAACATACTCCACCATTGTTTACCAGTGTTGTAAATCGTACCCCACCATTGTTTACCCGTGTTGTAAAACATACTCCACCATTGATTACCCGTGTTGTAAAATGTACCCCACCATTGTTTACCAGTATTGTAAAACATACTCCACCATTGTTTACCAGTGTTGTAAAACGTACTCCACCATTGTTTACCAGTGTTGTAAAACGTACCCCACCATTGTTTACCAGTGTTGTAAAACGTAACCCACAATTGTTTACCAGTGTTGTAAAACGTACCCCACCATTGTTTACCAGTGTTGTAAAACATACTCCACCATTGTTTACGCGTGTTGTAAAACGTTCTCCACCATTGTTTACCAGTGTTGTAAAACGTACCCAACCATTGTTTACCAGTGTTGTAAAACGTAACCCCACCATTGTTTACCCGTGTTGTAAAACGTACTCCACCATTTTACCAGTGTTGTAAAACGTACTCCACCATTGTTTACCAGTGTTGTAAAACGTACCTCACCATGTTTACCCGTGTTGTAAAACGTACCCAACCATTGTTTACCAGTGTTGTAAAACGTACCCTACCATTGTTTACCCGTGTTGTAAAACGTACTCCACCATTGTTTACTAGTGTTGTAAAACGTACTCCACCATTGTATACATGTTGTGTAAAACGTACTCCACCATTGTATACACGTGGTGTAAAACGTACCCCACCATTGTTTACCCGTGTTGTAAAACGTACCCCACCATTGTTTACCCGTGTTGTAAAACGTACTCCACCATTGTTTACCAGTGTTGTAAAACGTACACCACCATGTTTACCCGTGTTGTAAAACATATCCAACCATTGTTTACCAGTGTTGTAAAACGTACCCCACCATGTTTACCCGTGTTGTAAAACGTAACCCACCATTGTATACACGTGTTGTAAAACGTACCCCACCATTGTTTACCCGTGTTGTAAAATGTACACGCCATTGTTTACCAGTATTGTAAAACATACTCCACCATTGTTTACCAGTGTTGTAAAACGTACCCCACCATTGTTTACCAGTGTTGTAAAACGTACCCCACCATGTTTACCCGTGTTGTAAAAAGTACCCCACCATGTTTACCCGTGTTGTAAAACGTAACCCACCATTGTATACACGTGTTGTAAAACGTACCCCACCATTGTTTACCCGTGTTGTAAAATGTACACGCCATTGTTTACCAGTATTGTAAAACATACTCCACCATTGTTTACCAGTGTTGTAAAACGTACCCCACCATTGTTTACCAGTATTGTAAAACATACTCCACCATTGTTTACCAGTGTTGTAAAACGTACCCCACCATTGTTTACCCGTGTTGTAAAACATACTCCACCATTGTTTACCAGTGTTGTAAAACGTACTCCACCATTGTTTACCAGTGTTGTAAAACGTACCCCACCATTGTTTACCCGTGTTGTAAAACGTAACCCACCATTGTTTACCCGTGTTGTAAAACGTACCCCACCATTGTTTACCAGTGTTGTAAAACGTACTCCACCATTGTATACACGTGGTGTAAAACGTACCCCACCATTGTTTACCAGTGTTGTAAATCGTACCCCACCATTGTTTACCAGTGTTGTAAATCGTACCCCACCATTGTTTACCAGTGTTGTAAATCGTACCCCACCATTGTTTACCAGTGTTGTAAATCGTACCCCACCATTGTTTACCAGTGTTGTAAATCGTACCCCACCATTGTTTACCAGTGTTGTAAAACGTACCCCACCATGTTTACCCGTGTTGTAAAACGTACCCCACCATGTTTACCCGTGTTGTAAAACGTACCCCACCATTGTATACACGTGTTGTAAAACGTACCCCACCATTGTTTACCCGTGTTGTAAAATGTACACGCCATTGTTTACCAGTGTTGTAAAACATACTCCACCATTGTTTACCAGTGTTGTAAAACATACTCCACCATTGTTTACCAGTGTTGTAAAACGTACCCAACCATTGTTTACCAGTGTTGTAAAACGTACCCAACCATTGTTTACCAGTGTTGTAAAACGTACCCCACCATTGTTTACCAGTGTTGTAAAACGTAACCCACAATTGTTTACCAGTGTTGTAAAACGTACCCCACCATTGTTTACCAGTGTTGTAAAACATACTCCACCATTGTTTACCAGTGTTGTAAAACGTACCCCACCATTGTTTACCAGTGTTGTAAAACATACTCCACCATTGTTTACCCGTGTTGTAAAACGTACCCCACCATTGTTTACCCGTGTTGTAAAACGTACCCCACCATTGTTTACCCGTGTTGTAAAACATACTCCACCATTGTTTACCAGTGTTGTAAAACATACTCCACCATTGTTTACCAGTGTTGTAAAACGTAACCCACCATTGTTTACCAGTGTTGTAAAACGTAACCCACCATTGTTTACCCGTGTTGTAAAACGTACCCCACCATTGTTTACCAGTGTTGTAAAACGTACTCCACCATTGTATACACGTGGTGTAAAACGTAACCCACCATTGTTTACCAGTGTTGTAAATCGTACCCCACCATTGTTTACCAGTGTTGTAAATCGTACCCCACCATTGTTTACCAGTGTTGTAAAACATTCTCCACCATTGTTTACGAATAGTTCAAAGAAACAACACGGTTCGTATCCACAAATTAGTTTATTAGCATGTGACTATATAGTTATCAATCTGAGATGAAGTTCCTCGCATAATACTGGTCTAAAGTTTCAATAATACTACATTATTGAGTCCATGCGGAAGTCGTGATAGCGCAGTAGTAGCTCGTACGCTTCATGTGTGAAAGGCCCGGAGTTCGAGCCAGCTGTAGCATTTACGAGTGTGTCTTTAAGCAAGGTACTTAAATTCCACATTGTCTCTTCTCCACCTCGAAGCCGGCGAATGACAGCCCAAGAAACACGGGCCAATTTTGATATATCATTATATTCTCATACTAGACACATATCACGGTTGGACACCAGTAATGTCAATAATTTAAATAAATCAAATTTAACCAGATAGCAACATTGGTTGTAACAGACGGATATGTAGTCCAATGGTAACACGCTGGACTGGTAATCCATGGATCGCAGGTTCGATCCCCCGTCTGACCATAATAAAATTAACAGTCTTTCAGATGGGACGTTAAATCGAGGTCTCGTGTCGGTGCTTTACACCGTGCACGTAAAAGAACCAGAGGAGAATCTGGAATGGGTCTCTGTCTGTATCATGCACTATCATGCAACATCTAAAATAACTAATCTCTTCATGAGGCGTCGCTCATATGGGCAACCGGTAGCGACGATAAATAAACGTAAAAACACAGCAACATTGGTGCTGCTCAAAATTCTATTCTAGTACATGTATATATATAATTATATATATGTTCCATTTATGGTAACCCCTTGCGGGGAACTAGACATGTTTCCCTTTGCGATCTAAGCGGTTAACCAGTACTAAGCAATGTGTGCATACGTTGCCGTGACCGAGTATCGAACCCGCGACCCATCGAATCCAAATCCGAGACCTAAATCTGGTTCACTGATGCCATGAGTTATATACACATACGCAAACTGCCTGGTGTCTTCATAAATCAAAACACAAAGTCTAATCACTTAATTGCCCGTCACTGCTGTCGGTTCGAGTCCCACTGGGGGGTGTTGTACTCTTTCACCTGAGGAAGCTATCCAGCTACCTTGTCGAAGGTCTATGGTTCTACCTGGTGCCTGTCCGTGCCTGAAATACTGCTCGCATCTTGAAAATCGCCGTATGACCTAATTAATTTGTCGGTGCGACTTTTATCCCTCAAAAGAAACAAATAAACAAACACAATGAATTGTATCGTATATTCCTCAAGACAGGTATTTTGTCAGGACTCTACATACATATATTCATAAGAGAGGATATAAAACATTTATTGAAACGATATAAACAATGTTAGGTACATTAAAAGTTGGTAGAAAAATAAGTTGACAATCAAATATAATGATAGCATAATATGGAAAACGTTACAAATAGAAGGAGAATTCCAATAGTTTTGGAAGATCTGAATTACATGCAATTTGTGAAATACAAAATACAAGTATAATGAATGTTACATGGTTGGGAATATCCGAATTAGTGTAGTATCCGAAATACAAGCAATTAAACAGTACACAATACAAGTAGAATGAATGTTAAATGGTGGGAATATCTGAATGATTGTAGTATCCGAAATACAAGCAATTAAACAGTACAAAATACAAGTAGAATGAATGTTACATGGTTGGGAATATCTGAATGATTATAGTATCCGAAATACAAACAATTACATAGTACACAATACAAGTAGCGCGAATGTTTAATGTTTGGGAATATCCGAACTCTGTGATAATGTCCGAAATTGATAGCAATTACGCAAAATAACGAATGCTGAATGTTTGGGAATATCCTAATTATAGCATTATCCGAATAACAAAGCACTTACGCAATATAAATACCAACAACTAGAATGCCAGCTACCTGATTATTATACTGCACAAGTAGAATAGCTATAGATAGGAAAAACTGTATTAGAAATCCATGCACATATTAGAATATAAAATATTATTAGAACATGGAAATTATGACGATGGCTACTTTCGTAGGATATAGCAGCTGCTCGCCGTGTATTATGACGTTTACTCTACTTTCGTAGGATATAGCAGATGCTCGCCGTGTATTATGACGATTACTCTACTTTCGTAGGATATAGCAGCTGCTCGCCGTGTATTATGACGATTACTCTACTTTCGTAGGACATAGCAGATGCTCGCCGTGTATTATGACGATGACTACTTCCGTAGGACATAGTAGATGCTCGCCGTGTATTATGACGATGATTACTTCCGTAGGACATAGTAGATGCTCGCCGTGTATTATGACGATGACTACTTTCCTAGGATATAGCAGATGCTCCCCGTGTATTATGACGATGACTACTTTCCTAGGATATAGTAGATGCTCGCCGTGTATTACAATGATTACTACTTTCGTAGGATATAGTAGATGCTCGCCGTGTATTATGACGATGACTACTTCCGTAGGACATAGTAGATGCTCGCCGTGTATTATGACGATGACTACTTTCATAGGATATAGCAGATGCTCGCCGTGTATTTTGACGATGACTACTTTCCTAGGATATAGTAGATGCTCGCCGTGTATTACAATGATTACTACTTTCGTAGGATATAGTAGATGCTCGCCGTGTATTATTACGGTGACTACTTTCCTAGGATATAGCAGATGGTCGCCGTGTATTATTACGGGGACTACTTCCGTAGGACATAACAGATGCTCGCCGTGTATTATTACGGTGACTACTTTCCTAGGATATAGCAGATGCTCGCCGTGTATTATTACGGTGACTACTTTCATATGATATAGAAGGTGCTCGCCGTGTATTATTACGGTGACTATTTACCTAGGATATATAAGATGCTCGCCGTGTATTATTATGGTGACTACTTTCCTAGGATATAGAAGATGCTCGCCGTGTATTATTACGGTGACTACTTCCGTAGGACATAACAGATGCTCGCCGTGTATTATTACGGTGACTACTTTCCTAGGATATAGCAGATGCTCGCCGTGTATTATTACGGTGACTACTTTCATATGATATAGAAGGTGCTCGCCGTGTATTATTACGGTGACTATTTACCTAGGATATATAAGATGCTCGCCGTGTATTATTATGGTGACTACTTTCCTAGGATATAGAAGATGCTCGCCGTGTATTATTACGGTGACTACTTCCGTAGGACATAACAGATGCTCGCCGTGTATTATTACGGTGACTACTTTCCTAGGATATAGCAGATGCTCGCCGTGTATTATTACGGTGACTACTTTCATATGATATAGTAGCTGCAGCATTAATTAATAGATAATTGAATGGAAATACGAACAACAACAGTTCATAATTATGTATGTACCAATAACGGAGCGCAATAAAATATCACACACAAACATGTATCATAATATTCATGTGTGAACATCGGTAATAAGAAATAGTTCCGGTATGAGTTTCAAGTTAGTTTCTGTTTGCTGTCAAAATTCAAAACTACAGACAAAACAAATTCATTAGAATATATTACTTTATAATTAACTGTTCATGATTGTCAGAAAATAGCTAAACTACAACAGTACATCCCTCGGAGGAATGTGGAACTCAAGCAGTGGCAGAGAAAATGCCATCTTTCACTGTTAGAAAACAAACAAACAAACGTGGGTGAGAAAGCTCAATCATTCATTGGAAAACATCAAAGACAACAACGTATTGTATTATACTTTGATAGACGGATCTGTCGTCCAGTTGTTAACACGCTGGACTGGTAATCCAGGGATCGCATGTTCCTTTCCCCGTCTGCACCTACTAAAATTAACAGCCTTTCAGGTAGGACACTAAACCGAGGTCTCGTGTCGGTGTTTTACACCGTGCATGTAAAAGAATCAGAGGAGACTCTGGAATGGGTCTCTGTCTGTATCATTGCACTATCCTACAACCATCTAAACTGACTAATCCTTTCAGGAGGCGTCGCTCATATGGGCAACCGGTAGCGACGATAAATAAACGTAAAGCACACATTATTATACCTTGCATCATTAAAAATAACATGAATAGTTGAAGAATGGCATATAACAGGAGAATAGTGTAAAATAACACACACATACGATTATTTGAGCACAAAACTGGAACACATCTATGGGGCGACGTTTTACTATTTATTCGTTATTTATGGATATCCATAATTCGATTTATGGATACCCATAGTTCCAGGTGCACCGTTTTGCTATTAATTCAGCATTTATGAATATCCATAATTCGATTTTAGGATATCCATAAATATATTATTGTATATCCATATATCGAATTATGGATATCCAAAATTGGAATTATGGATATCCATAAATCGAATTGTGGATATCCATAAATACTGAATAAATAGCAAAGCGGCGCCCCATACACATCAGTTCGATCCCCCGTCTGGCCCTAATAAAATTAACAGTCTTTCAGATTGGACATTAAACCGAGGTCTCGTGTCGGTGCTGTACACCGTGCACGTAAAAGAACCCGAGGAGACTCTGGAATGGGTCTCTGTCTGTATCATTGCACTATCCTCCAAAATCTAAAATGACTTCTTCAGGAGGCGTCGCTCATATGGGCAACCGGTAGCGACGATAAATAAACGTAAAACACACATACACATCAGTATTTTACTAATACTGTACATGCGTGAAAGTAAGGGTGAAATATGACGTTTTGGTCTCTGTATATGTTCTTAATTATACTGGACAAGACATATACTTTATAAATATATATTTTAAAGTATAAACAATGAAATGAAAGTACATACATTTATCTGTCTTCGTATATGTAGGAGAATATGATTAATTGATCAAATAATGACGTTATTGCAAGTTACCATATAACTCTATTGAAATCACACTAGAGACTGCTAATTTACAAGGGGGACAACTTTTGCACTTGGATCCCATATTAATAGTCACTAATGCTTATTACTGTTGTCTCCCTTACATCACGATTATCCTATTCGGCAGGTTTAGTTTACTGGCATGGAACGTTAACTTAGCTAAGACCCAGATCGTGCGACCCCCCACTGAGTAAATTGGTTCCGGTTCGTTGTAGGCCTAGATAGTAGTTCTTGCAAATAATTTGATATGTTTTACTGTACAGCCAGTGTTTTATATGTTTGATATGTTTACTGTACAGCCAGTGTTTTATATGTTTGATATGTTTTACTGTACAGCCAGTGTTTTATATGTTTGATATGTTTTACTGTACAGCCAGTGTTTTATATGTTTGATATGTTTTACTGTACAGCCAGTGTTTTATATGTTTGATATGTTTTACTGTACAGCAAGTGTTTTATATGTTTGATATGTTTTACTGTACAGCAAGTGTTTTATATGTTTGATATGTTTTACTGTACAGCAAGTGTTTTATATGTTTGATATGTTTTACTGTACAGCCAGTGTTTTATATGTTTGATATGTTTTACTGTACAGCCAGTGTTTTATATGTTTGATATGTTTTACTGTACAGCCAGTGTTTTATATGTTTGATATGTTTTACTGTACAGCCAGTGTTTTATATGTTTGATATGTTTTACTGTACAGCCAGTGTTTTATATGTTTGATATGTTTTACTGTACAGCCAGTGTTTTATATGTTTGATATGTTTTACTGTACAGCCAGTGTTTTATATGTTTGATATGTTTACTGTACAGCCAGTGTTTTATATGTTTGATATGTTTTACTGTACATCCAGTGTTTTATATGTTGATATGTTTTACTGTACAGCCAGTGTTTTATATGTTTGATATGTTTTACTGTACAGCCAGTGTTTTATATGTTTGATATGTTTTACTGTACAGCCAGTGTTTTATATGTTTGATATGTTTTACTGTACAGCCAGTGTTTTATATGTTTGATATGTTTTACTGTACAGCCAGTGTTTTATATGTTTGATATGTTTTACTGTACAGCCAGTGTTTTATATGTTTGATATGTTTTACTGTACAGCCAGTGTTTTATATGTTTGATATGTTTTACTGTACAGCCAGTGTTTTATATGTTTGATATGTTTTACTGTACAGCCAGTGTTTTATATGTTTGATATGTTTTACTGTACAGCCAGTGTTTTATATGTTTGATATGTTTTACTGTACAGCCAGTGTTTTATATGTTTGATATGTTTTACTGTACAGCCAGTGTTTTATATGTTTGATATGTTTTACTGTACAGCCAGTGTTTTATATGTTTGATATGTTTTACTGTACAGCAAGTGTTTTATATGTTGATATGTTTTACTGTACAGCCAGTGTTTTATATGTTTGATATGTTTTACTGTACAGCCAGTGTTTTATATGTTTGATATGTTTTACTGTACAGCCAGTGTTTTATATGTTTGATATGTTTTACTGTACAGCCAGTGTTTTATATGTTTGATATGTTTTACTGTACAGCCAGTGTTTTATATGTTTGATATGTTTTACTGTACAGCCAGTGTTTTATATGTTTGATATGTTTTACTGTACAGCCAGTGTTTTCATTTCTTATTGTGAATGGGGTGAATTTTGCTGTTTTTATTTCTCATTAGATTGCAGGTGTGGTAAATACATATATAAATACGCCTCTGCATGTTGAAATATTGACATCGCGAATGATTTCGGATTCAAGATTTCAATGTTCATTCGGTGAAATATAATTCGATAATTCACCGAAACAAACAAATATCCTCTTATTATTAAAATATGTAGCATTGGTGCGTATTTTCATTATTTTCATTTTCTATTTTTCTATATGTTGCGTTTACAAGGACATGGGTCTGTCACATTTTTTGGTCTCAGCCACGTTCCTTCTAGCACCTGTGGTTTTTATCGTTAAATTGCATATGAAATTATGATGAAAAATAATTCTAAGCAAAAATGATTCTGGGTATACATATATCAGTATAAAAATATTAACAGTTTAGGTGAACGTGAACTAATTATATGGAAAACAAACAAATACACACTGGTGTAAACAATCTTAGATTAACTGTGATATAAACGTATCGATATGTTGAATGAGAGAGGGTGCTGGATTTTCAGGTAGGCCTACTTCTAATTCTGTTGTTGGAACACATTTTCTTTTATGCTTTCCAACGAATGATTCAAACAGTGGAAGATGACGTTTTAACGTAATCACCGAAATATGTGTTTCCACTCTTGACTTAGCCTGGGTTCCAGTCTGTCGATTTTTCACTTTTTAACTTCTGGCAAAATGACGTTGATATGATCAGAAGCTCAATACGGCCCAATTAATAGTCTTGATGTTAACAAATATTTTTTTGACTGACCAGGCAAAATATATCGACGCCTGTTCCCAGGCTACTCGTGGCTATGAAATCAAATCATATCTTAAACTAAATAAACACACATATCCTCTATGTTTTCACTTTTGTCCATAACCATATCTTGTGTCGTATTTTATAAAAATCATGTTAATAAATTCATAACAATTTACAGTAAAAGTTGGACATACTGTAGGACATACTGTAGGACATACTGTAGGATATACCGTAGGATATACTGTAGGATATACTGTATGGCATAATGTAGGACATACTGTATGACATACGGTAGGATATACTGTAGGATATACTGTAGGACATATTGTAGGACATACTGTAGGACATATTGTAGGACATACTGTATGTCATACCGTAGGACAGACTGTATGTCATAATGTAGGACATACTGTAGGACATACTGTAGTACATACTGTATGACATAATGTAGGACATACTGTAGGACATACTGTAGGACATACTGTAGGACATAATGTAGGACATACTGTAGGACATACTGTAGGACATACTGTAGGACATACTGTAGGACATACTGTAGGATATACTGTAGGACATACTGTAGGACATACTGTATGGCATAATGTAGGACATACTGTAGGACATACTGTAGGACATACTGTAGGACATACTGTATGGCATAATGTAGGACATACTGTAGGACATACTGTAGGACATACTGTATGACATAATGTAGGACATACTGTAGGACATACTGTAGGACATACTGTAGGACATACTGTATGGCATAATGTAGGACATACTGTAGGACATACTGTAGGACATACTGTATGGCATAATGTAGGACATACTGTAGGACATACTGTAGGACATACTGTAGGACATACTGTATGGCATAATGTAGGACATACTGTAGGACATACTGTAGGACATACTGTATGGCATAATGTAGGACATACTGTAGGACATACTGTAGGACATACTGTATGGCATAATGTAGGACACACTGTAGGACATACTATATATATACTGTAGGACATACCGTAGGACATACTGTAGGACATACTGTAGGACATACAGTAGGACATAATGTATGACATACTGTAGGACATACTGTAGATATACTGTAGGACATACTGTAGGACATACTGTAGATATACTGTACAACATACTGTAGGACATACTGTAGGACATACAGTAGGACATAATGTATGACATACTGTAGGACATACTGTAGATATACTGTAGGACATACTGTAGGACATACTGTAACTATACTGTACAACATACTGTAGGACATACTGTAGGACACACCGTAGGACATACTGTAGGACATACTGTAGGACATACCGTAGGACATATTGTAGAACATACTGTAGGACATACTGTAGATATACTGTAGGACATACTGTAGTACATACTATAGGACATACCGTAGGACATACTGTAGGACATACTGTAGGACATACCGTAGGACATACTGTAGGACATACTGTAGGACATACTGTAGGACATACCGTAGGACATATTGTAGGACATACTGTAGGACATACTGTAGGACATACTGTAGGACATACCGTAGGACATATTGTAGAACATACTGTAGGACATACTGTAGGACATACTGTAGTACATACTATAGGACATACCGTAGGACATACTGTAGGACATACTGTAGGACATACCGTAGGACATACTGTAGGACATACTGTAGGACATACCGTAGGACATACTGTAGGACATACTGTAGGACATACCGTAGGACATACTGTAGGACATACCGTAGGACATAATGTAGGACATACCGTAGGACATACTGTAGGACATACTGTAGGACATACTGTAGGACATACCGTAGGACATACCGTAGGACATACCGTAGGACATACTGTAGGACATACCGTAGGACATACCGTAGGACATACCGTAGGACATACCGTATTTAGGACATACTGTAGGACATACCGTAGAACCTACTGTAGGACATACCGTAGGACTTACTGTAGGACATATCGTAGGACATACTGTACGACATACCGTAGGACATACTGTAGGACATACTGTAGGACATATCGTAGGACATACCGTAGGACATATCGTAGGACATACTGTAGGACATACTGTAGGACATATTGTAGGACATACCGTAGGACATATTGTAGGACATACTGTAGGACATACCGTAGGACATTGTAGGACATATCGTAGGACATACTGTAGGACATACTGTAGGACATACTGTAGGACATCTAGGGATTTAATAATTTACTAATTATTAGATGAGAAAATGGACGAAAATCGATAGTATGTGATGAAAAATAAACAACAGTAAAAACAGATAAAAAATAATGAAAAGGACCTATCATGGGCAGTATATATCACATCACCACTGTTTCCCATTCCACACATATACTACACAGAACGTTTCAACATATAAATGTTTGAAAGCACCAGAATACAGAACATATAATGCTTTGTTGGACGTAAATGTACATGAACCTTATTATATATGAATACAAAATCATAAAAATAAACTCTCTTTTCCTGGTCATATTCCTGCCCAGAAACACCAAAATCGCGTCTTAAAGCAGTGCATTTTTGTCGGGCCCCAAATGGCAGCATTTTTATTCCTGTCCAAAATACCAAATCATGTCTTAAAGCAGTACATATTTTTCGGGCCCCAAATGGCAGCATTTTTATTCCTGTTCAAAAAGACCATAATCGCAGTACATTTTTTTCGGGCCCCAAAGAGCAGCAATTTTAAATAAACATGCTAAAAGTGATGTACATTGTGCAAGTCCGCCATCGCGGTCAAGTGGGTAAGATCGCTGACTTGTATCCCCCTGTAACATATCACCACTGATTGTCACGGGTTCGAGCCCCACCCAGATCGTGCCCTTTCTTGCGGAGGTTGGTGCACCGAGTACTGATTAATCACTCGAGTCTGCCCAGCAAAGGTGTTGTTAGGTAAACTGCCCGTCGCTCAAATGGACAACCGGTAGCGACGCAAAATAAACTTAAATAAAAAAACGACCAGTGTCGTAAAAACTACAATTACGTGATAACAACATTATTAAAGTGGAAGTCGCGATAGTAGCGCATTCGCTTAGGTGCGAACAGACCGGAGTTCGCGCCCATCTATAGCCGTTACGATTGTGTTCTTAGGCAATGCACTTAAATTTTGCGTTGCCTCTTCTCTCTCCTTCGTGGCGATGGATTCCATCAGGAATGAGGTCTCGAGAGTGATTAATATAAGTTGTAAGAACTTGGTTCGGAATCGAGCTAAGATAAATTTGCATAAAAATGTGTAGAAACAACACATTTTATTTCACTGATAAATATATTTCATTGGAAAGCATAGAATATAAATAATTATATTGTATTACAACCTTAATCTAGTAGCTAATTGTCTTATTAACCCATTCAACATCAAGTAACTGACATGGACTGGTCCGTGATATTTTTAGACCAATAAATTAATAACAAAATTACATTTGGATCAGTTCATTTATCAAAATGGGTAATTATTTTTCGAAAAATAGTTATATTACTTGAAAAAAGTGCAGATCCTGATGAACGGCTCGTCACGAGCCGGCTCATCTGGATCTACACTTTTTTGTAAGCCAATTTAGAGGTCTGTGGTGTTGAAAGGGTTAAATATTGTGAGTCCATTTGAACAGGAATATGACTGTAAAATCATTAACCCTTACTGTGATGGAAACGAGTATTTTCGTTCTAGCAATCAGCATAGAGCCAGATCAGTCGACACAGGACGTGCATAGAAAGTGTCATCTGGGCAGGTTATATGCTGTTTGCAATGCAGATAGTGGAGCTAAAACATTTGGCTGAATAGCAAACAACATAGAGCCAGATAGGTCGACACAGAGCGTGCATAGAAAGTGTCATCTGGGCAGGTTATATGCTGTTTGCTATGCAGATAGTGGAGCTAAAACATTTGGCTGAATAGCAAACAACATAGATCCTGATCAGTCGCGGCGTTACGGTTGATCTGGATCTATGTTGTTTGCACATTCCTTTCAATCCATTAGCCCGCATGATAAGGGCTTTAAACAAATATAATGCTATAAGTACGTTGCCGTTGCCATTTCCTTGTCACACAGACGGATTTGTAGTCCACTGGTTAACACAATATACTGGGGATCCAGGGATCTCAGGTTCGATCCCCCGTCTGACTCTAATAAAATTAACAGATCTCGTGTCGATGCTTTACACCGTGCACGTAAGAGATCCAGAGGAGATTCTGGAATGGGTCTCTGTCTGTATCATTTCAATATCATCCAAAACTCTAAAATAACGAATCTCTTCAGGAGGCGTCGCTCATATGGGCAACCGTAGCCTGGCTTCCAGTCTGTCGATTTTTAACTGTTTAGCTTCTTGCAAAATAACGAATCTCTTCTGGAGGCGTCGCTCATATGGGCAACCGTAGCCTGGCTTCCAGTCTGTCGATTTGTAACTGTTTAGCTTCTTGCAAAATAACGAATCTCTTCTGGAGGCGTCGCTCATATGGGCAACCGTAGCCTGGCTTCCAGTCTGTCGATTTTTAACTGTTTAGCTTCTTGCAAAATAACGAATCTCTTCTGGAGGCGTCGCTCATATGGGCAACCGTAGCCTGGCTTCCAGTCTGTCGATTTGTAACTGTTTAGCTTCTTGCAAAATAACGAATCTCTTCTGGAGGCGTCGCTCATATGGGCAACCGTAGCCTGGCTTCCAGTCTGTCGATTTTTAACTGTTTAGCTTCTTGCAAAATAACGAATCTCTTCTGGAGGCGTCGCTCATATGGGCAACCGTAGCCTGGGTTCCAGTCTGTCGATTTGTAACTGTTTAGCTTCTTGCAAAATAACGAATCTCTTCTGGAGGCGTCGCTCATATGGGCAGCCGTAGCCTGGCTTCCAGTCTGTCGATTTGTAACTGTTTAGCTTCTTGCAAAATAACGAATCTCTTCTGGAGGCGTCGCTCATATGGGCAACCGTAGCCTGGCTTCCAGTCTGTCGATTTTTAACTGTTTAGCTTCTTGCAAAATAACGAATCTCTTCTGGAGGCGTCGCTCATATGGGCAACCGTAGCCTGGCTTCCAGTCTGTCGATTTTTAACTGTTTAGCTTCTTGCAAAATAACGAATCTCTTCTGGAGGCGTCGCTCATATGGGCAACCGTAGCCTGGCTTCCAGTCTGTCGATTTTTAACTGTTTAGCTTCTTGCAAAATAACGAATCTCTTCTGGAGGCGTCGCTCATATGGGCAACCGTAGCCTGGCTTCCAGTCTGTCGATTTTTAACTGTTTAGCTTCTTGCAAAATAACGAATCTCTTCTGGAGGCGTCGCTCATATGGGCAACCGTAGCCTGGCTTCCAGTCTGTCGATTTTTAACTGTTTAGCTTCTTGCAAAATAACGTTGATATGATCAGAATCTCAATACGGCCCAATTAATAATCTCGGTGTTAATATATATTTATTTGACTGACCAGGCAAAATATATCGACCCCTGTTTCCAGGCTAGGGTAACCGGTAAATTCGTATCATGCTGGGTCTCGAACTCTAAATATTGTTTCGATAGCAAGTAGAGACATATGTCAAAGAACGTGTATGAATCTAGAAGTAACCGATGTAGCCCAATACGTCAATAGTGCATACTAAACATTGGTTGGTAGTATCGAACAGCGAATTTGCAATACGAATATTGAAATGGGCACATCAATATTAGATCGATCAATCTGTATCGATCGATATTCCTCTTTTGTCAAAAATTGATAAAAATCGCCAACATCGTTACAACTTTACAATGAGTGGCCTCGCTGGCTTTTCTATTACCTCCCTTGGCAGATAAAGTCTGATTTATCCCTAAATGCATAGCGGTCCAGTTAGTTGGAATCCTTTGTTTTTACCGTTGCTCCCTAACCAGATGTTGCGCTATGATAAATGTGATTTTATCCAAATCATGTTAATTAATTAATAATAATGTTTTTATCCATTGGATGTATTGTAGGATATTATACTGTCGATATAATTATAACAACAATGCGAAATGACAATGATGCTAATGAACAATTCACCACGCGTCTGTTATAAAACCCACATACGGGCTTTAAACAACGACTGGTTATTGACACATGTGTGCGCTACTAATGGAGTCAAGTACAAACCAATATAACGAGCATTGACGACATGCCCTCTAACTACTATGTGCTTGGTAATACATGTTTTTTACGTGTATTTATCGTCACTACCGGTTGCCCATATGAACGCCGCCTCCTGAAGAGATTAGTTATTTTAGATTTTGGAGGATAGTGCATGATACAGACAGAGACCCATTCCAGAATCTCCTCTCGTTCGTTTACGTGCACGGTGTAAAGTACCGACACGAGACCTCGGTTTAACGTCCCATCTGAAAAAATGTTAATTTTATTAGGGTCAGACGGGGGATCGAACCTGCGATCCCTGGATTACCAGTCCAGCGTGTTACCACTGGACTACATATCCGTCTATAGTATTTTGTGTTCCAGCTGATAGGCCTACTTGGCAAGCAAACTGATAATTAAGTAAGATAATTTAATTTCAGTTATCAGACAGAATAAGTATACGTTTCCACCTTTTAATCAACCTGTAATTCAGTTATATATAAAACAGCACACACACATACTGGCGTGATTTAGGCATGCTACAGTATAGGCAGAGTGAAGTTTCAGGTGAATGCTGTTTTCTAATGTTGTTAAAAATCACTTGTCACACAAACCATTTGTATCATGCGATGTGTTTTGTATGCTAAATCATGATGAATGCAAACAAATGATTTAACTACAGCATATGATAGTCTGCGTCCATCGCTCACCAATATGGTGCACGGGACACGTCACTTGTTACCACATGACTGATTACCACATGATTGTTTGATCAAGAAATGATAGGGATGATGTGAGCAAGTAGTTAAACGTTGTAGAAATTACCATGAGCACCACGATACGTAGTTACCCAAACTTGTCCTGTCTCTGTTGGTTTGGGTCAAATGTCACAGGGAAAGAAAACACGTGCAGCAGACCTGAAGCTCGAACCCGGAACATCTTTCGGCTGGGGGATTGCTCTACCGACTGGCTGACTACGTATTCCCACTTGTGATAAAGCTTGTGACAAAAGCATGGAACACATTAGAGTGTTCATGTGCTACTCCTGGGGAACTTGCATTGCGAGAGCACGTGCGCGTGCGCGTGCTGATCACGCGGTCTTAGATTCACTTCTCTCTGTGATTTCAGTAACCCTGTATATTGGCGCATACAATAATCCACATCCTTTGGTTTCTAACAAAATGTGAGCCGCAACTTGAAGTTGGAAATAAGTACAGACTGACTGTATACTCGGCAATCAATGTACAGATTATGGCAAAGGGTAACACGCCCATTTGTTTCTCTCTTTCCATTGGGTCATTTATATATTAATATGGGGATATATTTGACCTACATCTGGTTAATTGTCAAAGTAAACGTGTACGTGGGACATTCCAATACATATGAAGTTGTTGCTTCACGAATCGTGTCAATTTTAACCTCTAAACCGGAAGTGCGCATCATCGCCTTATCTGCATTGGCTCATCTTCATCCGCAAGCGCATCTTCCAAATCTCCCATCTTAGCTTTTCTTTTATGCGAAAGAACCAAAAATGCAATTCCTGCGGCGATATAGAATACGAAAACAATCCACGAGAGTACAAACGAGTATCCGTACTGGTACTGCGCACCTGCTGGAATCCGAGCCGGAAGGTTTGCCTCTCCATACTCCGTGGTTCGGATGAAGACTTCGTTCATGACGACCATACACGCAGCTGAAATAAAACGTGTATTAATCGATTAATTACAAATTATCAATTAATTCAACATGAACTGTACCCTGCACAAGAGACAGCTCTACATGACCTGGAGGTATGGAACGTGTGACTGGGGCAACACGTACATTGAACTGTTCCACTTTCCGGCGACACACAGGAAGGGAGCCCTTCCCATTTCCCCATGAATCGATCGTTTGAATAATTGACAATATATGTATATAACATATCTGTCCTAAAGGAGGATATGCCATTAATTTCCTCTGTTTTTATCTTGCATGATCATCCTTTTATATTTATTTATATCCTTTATGATCCACTAATCATAAATATTTGAAATCCCGACAGATTTCCTGTGGTATTTTCAATGGTTATGGTACTGTAAAAATTAATTAATTAATTAACATGATTAGGATAAAGTCACATTAATAAAATTCCAACATTTTGATAGGGAACAATAGTTAAAGCGGATCAATATACATTTAATAATATATCTAACTTGACGTATATCTGCCAAAAGGACGTTTTATTAGGAAAAAAACACCAATATCTCTCGTTGCGATTATTTGACTATTAACCCATTCAACCCCAAGTAACTCACATGGACTGGTGCGTGATATTTTCAGACCAATAAATTAATAAGAAAATTACCTTTGGACCAATTCATTTATCAACATGGGTAATTTTATCTAAAAATAGTAATAATTATTACTGGCAAAAAAGTGCAGATCCTGATGAGACGGCTCGTCACGAGCCGGCTCATCTGGATCTACACTTTTCATAAGCCTATTTAGAGGCCTTGTGGGGTTGAAAGGGTTAATTGACTATGTAGCTAAAATTACTTGTATACGATGTACTGTAATTGACGATTTTAAGTTTGACTTGTCCAAAGAAAAGAGTAATTCGAAATAATTCAGCAACATTTGCATGTACATGTATCATATAAAAGCAGAAATTGGAGCTGATATCGGTTTCGAACTGACAACTAAACATTCGTAAATATCAAAATCTCGAGTCGAGTCAAGCAATTGGTACACAATTCGGGTGATATTATTTCGGATATCGTAAAAGTAATTACTATAGCTATATTTCATGTGTGTGGTTCCCGGAGTATGGAAACGAATCAAAGCTATATGATAATACTTATGTGATTTACCTGTTTATCGGAAAAAGGAATATCCTGATAATGTGGGGAACAAAAACGATTTGAGAAGCTATATTGGCAAAGAGCGAAATCAATTCATTAGAGTTGCAGCGCCATTGAGAGATAATACATATTAATATGATAGCATACATATACTGTGTTTGGGTTATTTCGTTGTGTAAGGGGGGTGTTATAAAGTCGCACCAACACGGCAACAGTTTAGGTGAACGTCAACACGGTGTACTGAGAATCCAGGGATCGCAGGTTCGATCCCCCGTTTGACCCTAATAAACTTAACAGTCTTGCAGATGGGACTTTAAATAGAAATCTCGTGTCGGTGCTTTACACCGTGCACGTAAAAGAACCAGGATACTCTGGAATGGGTCTTCGTCTGTATCATACTAGCACTACATTCCAAAAATCTAAAATGACTAATCTCTTCAGGAGGCGTCGTTCATACGGGCAACCGGTAGCGACGATAAATAAACGTAAAATAAACACGCACACAGGTGTAACGTTATGTTGGGTCAATCAGCAGACCTATTTGTCAGAGCCTTTGTATTATTGTAACCACGTGACTTGCACCCTACCTCTTTTCTTCATGTAATATGAAATGTGTGATATCAAATGAGTGTGATTCTGGGAATTAGAAATATCGCGAGGATGGTATTATATCCGGCATTTTATTAGTGTGCTAGTTAGTACGTGTAAAATTACATGTCACGATCTAACTTATAATAAACGTGTCGTTCTCGTTAGAACAATTAAGACGGACATCCGGACTGGGATTGGAAAGATCGGTGCACAACGAAGTATTAACTACATCGCTATGAAAGACACATTCCTGCAAATTAGCAATCCCGCCTTGGAAATATCGTGTACATTTTTTATTGTCAGTTGTGTTTGTTTAGTGCTAAAAAGTCGAACCAACATCTTTTGTTATAAACGATGCTGTTTTCGGAGAATTCGGTCGATTTCCTTTTTATACTGAGTCAAAAAAGAAACGATACCAAACTAAAAATGACGTAAAACGAATAAAACCATAGAAAGGTTTAATATATTATTACGCATCAGTACCTGGTATCTTATTGCAACGTCAGCCAACCATAAACACAGGTAAATAAACACCCGATAATCCTGGAACGCCGAATTTCCGATTAGCACGTGCTCCTCAACAAAGACAACTTCCTACACATGTACAAATCGGAAAACCGGTTTATTGTACTGGTATTGCATTATCATCGAGGAAAAACACCTTACATACCCATTGTTACCTCTAACAAAATGCCTAGGCTAAACCGCAATCAGAGAATGCGTGCCATTGGCATGATTGACGGCGGTTTACGTCAGCGTGACGTCGCAAATCGACTCGGGGTTACGCGGATCACGATAACACGTCTACTTCGACGTTATCGAACACATGGATCGGTGGACGACCGTCCAAGATCTGGTCGACCACGTGTGACGACGCGTGAACAGGACCGTCACATTCGGACGTCACATTTACGTGACCGGTTCCTACCTGCTACGCACACAGCTGCCGTTACTCCTGGGATGACCAACAATCGCATCAGTGCACAAACAGTCAGGAACCGGCTCGGTGAACGTGGCATTCGTGCCTATCGGCCATACGTTGGACCCATCCTGACACGACGTCACCGTGACGTACGGCGGGAATGGACGACGGAACGTGCTCGCTGGACTCGGTTACAGTGGAATTCGGTGATGTTTAGCGATGAATCGCGGTTCTGTTTGCGTCGAGCGGATGGCAGAGAGCGGGTATATCGCAGACGCGGTGAACGTTACGCCGACGCATGTGTACGTCAGGTCGATCTGTTCGGGGGCGGAAGCGTTATGGCGTGGGGCGGTATCACCTTCGGCAGTCGCACTGAACTGTTAGTGGTGGACGGGAACCTAAACGCCCAGCGGTACTGTGATGAGATCCTTGCGCCAGTTGTTGTGCCGTTCTTTAACGCCAACAGAAACGTCACACTGTTCCAACAGGACAACGCCAGGTGTCATACTGCTCGGATTTCCACCACATTATTGGAGCAGAACAATATTGAAACCCTGCCGTGGCCTGCTTTGTCACCAGACTTGTCACCCATAGAACATTTGTGGGATACGTTAGACCGCCGCGCCAGACGACGTCAGCCGGTAACGTTAAACCAACTGAGGGATGTTTTGCGTCAGGAGTGGACACATATTGACCAGCAAGAGATTCAGACATTTTTCCGTTCGATGCGACGGCGGTGCATTGCAGTGAGAGACGCAAATGGTGCCCATACTCGGTATTGACGTATGTGTGAAAACTCCATTAGACCCCTGTCCGACGAATTACGTCATCACGCAGCAGACAGTTTCGGAGGCTCATTATGCTTTATGTGCTCCTCTTTCAAACATGTTGGACTATCATCTTATGAATTTTCAAAGAATTTTCTTAATAAATGTTGAAATTATAGACACATAAACACCAGGTATCGTTTCTTTTTTGACTCAGTATATTTGTGGAACAAGGAAAATGTTAGTAATATAGAAGTAAATATGGTTGTACAAAGAATATATGACCAATATCTACAGCAATGGTGCATGCAATTAAGTTCCTTTTCTAAATTGGAAAATTATAATATATTTAAGACTGAATTCACGCAAGACAAATATTTAAGTTGTGTTGATAATATGAACATCGGGCTGCATTATCTAGATTTCGATGTTCAGCCCATACATTGGCAATAGAAGAAGGAAGATTTCGAAACATTGAAAGAAATTTAAGAGTGTGCTCAAAATGTAACATGCATCAAGTAGAATCAGAGTATCATTTCTTATTAGTTTGTCCTTATTATAATGATATAAGAAATACATATTTACCTAGATATTATTGTTCATATTCCAACCATTAATACCTTTAGAACACTCATTTATTTAGCAACAGGTAGCAACAGGTAAAAGAAATGATATTAATTAACTAAATGAATGTTCCTACTTGTAAAATATTGATTTGTGAGACACTGAATACCAACTATATTTTTAAACAACAATATATTTCGTAAATGTTAATGCTATGCTTACTCACACCTTATATAATATCATGCTTTTCTGTAACTTTGTATGTAACCACCAATCATTTCTTGGCGATGGACATGTACATGTTTATGCCAATACAAACTTTGACTTGTTATAACGATAGCGATTCGTCTCACAGCCTTTGTTATAAACTGCGACTCTCCGGCTATTATTGGTTGAGGAAGACCCCGTTGCACACCCGAGCAGTACTTAAGGCACGGACGGTCACCGGCATACCACAAGCTGGATAGCTTCCTCACATGAAAGATGTAGATACCTCAATGGGGTTCGAGCTTACAGCGATGAGGATCATTGCTTTGAAGTCAATGACCGTACCCACTCGGCAGCGGAGACCCATAAGCAAAGGAAGACAGACCTCGATTATCAATAAGACAATGATTTTCTCAGTATCTAGTACTATTTAGGTACTATTTAGTTAGCCTCACTCTGTGGTTCTAGTTACCTCCTCTGACATTCGTCCACAGTTTTAAATAAGGTGAGTTAATGATGTGATAATAAAGTTCACGTCTTGCGTGATAATAACGTTCACCTATATTTTAGTCAGCCAATGGTAAGCAAACCTTTATAGTTATGACAACGCAGTGGTAACGTGTTCGCCTGGAGATTGTGCCCTTAGGCAAGCCACTTAAATTGCTTAAAACCTCTGTGCTACGCTCGCTCTCATGACGACGGATTCCATCAGGTATCGAGAGTGATTGAAATTTAAATGTAAGAACTTGTTCGCAATCGAGCTAAGATAGATTTGTATATAGTAACTGTTTACCCGTCATGAGGTGGAGCAATGCCGTCAATCGTTTGATGGTGTATCTGGGTCTGCGGACTGTATAGATAGCGAACACATGTACAAGGAACATCAGCATTAGAGTGATGACGCTGAATGCGCAGCCAGTACGCATGTAATCTGAAAGACAAATCGAAACTGAGGCTCAATGTAATTATCTATATATAGTAACATGTATATGTATAACGATGCTGAATGCGCAGCCAGTACGCATGTAATCTGAAAGACAAATCGAAACTGAGGCTCAATGTAATTATCTATATATAGTAACATGTATATGTATAAAGATGCTGAATGCGCAGCCAGTACGCATGTAATCTGAAAGACAAATCGAAACTGAGGCTCAATGTAATTATCTATATATAGTAACATGTATATGTATAGATATGCTGAATGCGCAGCCAGTACGCATGTAATCTGAAAGACAAATTGAATCTGAGACTCAATGTAATTATCTATATATAGTAACATGTACATGTATATATATGCTGAATGTACAACCAGTACGCATGTAATCTGAAAGTCAAATTGAAAGACACATAAACGAGCAACCAGTATACGTGTAATGCGTGATACACTTCTTGGAAGTAGATTTTAATTTGGTGTGTTCCATCTAACGATGTATTTATAGCATTTTGCATTTTAATTCTTAACCTTTATTCTTTTATGTTCTTAATATTTTTGATAACATTTTACATTGTTTTATTATTATTAGTATTATTTTTTAATTTGTTTATTGCTACCAAATTGATTGGTGTCCTTAATGTTGACTATTGTAATGTATGTTGTAAAATTGTCTTACTATGCTAAATTAATGTTAAGCACTTTTGAACGTATAATTTCTGTATGAAAAGAGTGCCATACAAATCTGGTATAATAATAATAATAATAATAATAATAATAATAATAATAATAATAATCTGAACACCAGATTGAAAGGCAAATATAAACGTTTAATGTAGTATCATTTTGCAACTACGGTCTATTAAGAAACATTTGTTATGGAATACATGCACACATTCTTCCCAGTTTTTCTTCAATGCATCGAAACAGATATATACAAACTTACCCAGAATTTGTCTGTCAAGTGCTTCGTCATAGATAATCTCCTTGGTTGAAGGAAAGAAGTCGTGAAACTCGCATCTCTCGCCTGAAAATACACACATATACAAACTATACAGTTGCATAGGTATGTAGACAATATAACAATGAATACTTATAACTTCTGTGTCTAATATTTCGTTCAGGTACCATATTCAACTGTTTACCCAAGCACTTCGGTCATGTTCTTTACAAACAGGTTTGACTGTATGCATGTAATATACCTTAAATATTATATAAATATTGCACTTCTAAGTGAGGAATATGAAACATATATCACCTCGAGAAGCATCAGCTGAGGTTAATATACGTGCATGCTTCGAGGGTGATATATTTCATATTGCCCACTGAGGAATGCAATATTTATTTTATTATATCGAACCCAGATACACATATTTATAAAGAAAACTGGCTGCATCAAACACCCAGGATTCGAGTTGACTTGTTTTAGTAAATCTATTTATATAATATGTAGGTATCTAGAAGCTGTTTTGTATGCATTTAAATAAGCGTCTATTAATTATGCTAGGCGCTTTGGTTTTAGCAATATCCCCATGAGCGTTTTACTGATTCAGACTGGAAGCAAAAGTCAGTCACTATTATCGAAACTATTAACCTGTCAACTGGTTAATATTATCTCGGAGGGGAATAGTAATAATAATGACTGTTGGCTATATGGGAATTTTGAATTGAGTCGTCACGTGAGGTATGTATTCCCATAGGAACCAATGAAAAACTCACCTTGACGTAATTGTTCCAGCGTTTCAGATTAGCAAGAATCTATTTTGTCATTATGTCCCCAAACTCGTCACTTGGCGCCAGTTACTGTTTCATTAAATTATTCGGCTGAACTTTATATATAAGGTTGAGCAAAGAACATAAAATAAAAATAGAGGAAACAATTGCATTGTTCAAAAACAAGCATACTACTTTCACGCTAACATGGAGACCGTTTCTGAACCACATTAATTAACTAATCTTTAAATGTTATAGTAGATATATATATATATATATATATATAGAGAGAGAGAGAAATCGTGTATCTACTATAACATTTGAAGATTAGTTAATTAATGTGGTTCAGAAACGGTCTCCATTTTAGCGTGAAAGTAGTATAATGCAATTGTTTCCTCTATATATATATATATATATATATATATATATATCTTCTCTCTCTCTCTCTCTCCCTCTTTCTCTTTCTCTCTCTTTCATATTTAATGTATCTGCGATTTAGCATGGAAATACTATATAAAATACATTAATTTATGTTAGTACATTGTATTGTTAACATATATTGATTTCGTATTTATGTATGTTGATAGAGAAATAAAAAATGGAATTAAAATAAAGAAGAAAAAGAACATACAGTTATAACGTAGGCTGATAAACTATAAACTATAATTACACACGTAATGTGATTATACATTTATTTGCCGTCGCTACCGATAGCCCATATGGTGTGACGGTGTTATTGATATAGTGGTCTCGGATTGGTTGAACAAGTGTAGGGAAACCCTTAAGAGTTATTGATACGTGAACTGATTGACTGAGTAGGTATTGTCACAAATAGTGAAAATGACTTCTAAATATTAAAATACAATATATGAGCTGCAATTTGGAATATTTTTGAACACAATGTATCTGTGTACTATTTGGTAACACCATTATAAATGCAGGTGTCAGTGCAACATTCACCACCAACTTACCTTACTTACTCAGAGTAGGGGGTGGGTGCCTTTAGTGGGAAATAAAAAAACGCAATTAGTCAACCCCATTGAAATTTGACATTTTCTTGTGGCTCAAAGGCCAGTCTGTTGAAAACTACTGTCTTTTGTGCCAAACTATTTTTGGGGAACATGTAATGGAACTGTGTGCTATAATGGTGGCCTATGGAAATTTCAATAGCTGTGTCTGACCATATGAGCGACGTGCCTCATGAAGATATTAGGATAGTGCAATGATACAGACAGAGACATTTTCCAGAGTACACAAGTTATAATCAACTTATCTACCGAAGCGGGTTACAACTCGGCCAGACGTTCCGATCTCCGGGGAGTTTGGTAAAGCAAGGCGACACAGAGGAAGTCACTATTCTGATAAATACACTGTTACTATTGGACGGCGAGTTTCAACATATATCTGTGAAGTTTTAATTTCTCGCTGGAAGTCTTCTTCTTCCGGAAGTACAATGAAATGTCATCTAATCTGATAAATGAATGATAGGGTAATGACAATTACGGATGTTCTGAACTGATGTAGAATAATAACGCACTTAGCGATATATTACATGGACAGTTGTAACACTAGTATCAGTTAGGGACATCTATGCAAACTCTGATTTCCCAATCGGGATATTTTGTGATTTATATGGCGGTTAATACTTCTCTCTTAATTGATTTTACAGACCATGATGTTTTTGCAGAATTGCAAAAAAAGAATTAAAGTATTTTCTGCGGACATTATTTATATTTACGCGAGTCATTAGTTAATTATGTTTAAATTTCAAGGCAAATTACCGCTTTCGCACTCAATTCGGTTTTAACTATTAATTAACAGGCTGTTCACATTGAGATTTAATACAGCTTTAGAATATTAAATCATACAATAATACAAATTAGAAGTACACATTACCAGGTACAAATAACAAGTACAAATACGAGACGGATCTGTAGTCCAGTGGTTAACACGATGGACTGTTAATCCAGGGATCGCAGGTTCCATCCCCCGTCTGACTCTAATAAAATTAACAGTCTTTTAGATAGGACTTTAAACCAGGTCTCGTGTCGGTGCTTTACACTGTGCACGTACACGAACCAGAGGAAATTCTTGAATCGGTCTCTATCTGTATCATTGCACTATCCTCCAAAATTCTAAAATGACTAATGACTTCAGGAGGCGGCGCTCACATGGGCAACCGGTAACGACGATAAATAAATGTAAAACACACACAAATACGAGTGTTCAGTTCAGTTTTTGTTGTACCTTCTTTTACTAGATAGTATTTTATTTTCATCATGCTAAAATAATACAGGTTATTACAATACACATAATTACAGCCATTTTATTAACATAACTCTGGTTTTTCGGGGAGGGCACTCGCTAATATTGGTTAAACTTATTGCCTTATTACTTATTACTTATTACCATTTGCTTCTAGATTTTATTCTCACAGTGAGAGCGCGATTTATATATCGTTTCTGTTAAAATATCTAGATATTTTTTTCTAATTCAAACTCATATTATTAATATCTGGAGTACCATTTTTGTACGTAGATTTTAAATCACTTTGCATCAAAAACCTAATGTTTGTTTTATTGCACCTTTAAAGTGGTTTCGCCACTTCTGATTAAACGATATCCTTAGTAGGTTGCTATGTGGCTTCAATCTTTCTGAATCTGAAGTTCCATGTTTTCTAGTGAGAACACTCCATATAGCGTTTACCATTTATTTAAGCCAACTCGACATGTTGAGGGAACACAACCACATGTTCTGTGTACATATGTATAGTGAAGTTAAGAGTGAGGGGAAACTCTTCATGTATCATACATTGGCTTTGCCTGCTGTACTTCATTAGTACACGTAGTACACGTAGTGTTGTTTTTGGCTGTATGTTTGTCTGTGTGCGTATAGGATAATAACCTGGGAACAGTGTCGCAAACTCTCCTTTTTCTTCTCGTAAGAATATGTCTAGGTTGCTACGGCTCTTACCAGGGTCTATCCTATTGTAGACTCGCTGGAGTTGTCTAGGGGGTTTCTTCGTTATTATATGTATTAATGATAACTCAACACAGTATTACATTTCTTCTATATAATATCTTGTTTAAATTGGCATCAGAAATATCCATATATATATAATCAGTGATCTATATATATATACATCGTATCATTAAAAGCTTATTTAACAATCCATTTGTGTGAGCCGACTATGCGCTTACACAGTATATTTAACATCCAATCTTTCTAATCCGTCATTACTCAATATCACTATAATCTAATCACTGTTTCTGATTAGATTAACTTTTAATCAACTTCTGGTATGGTTCGCCGAAACTCTATGTTTCTTCTGTGGCTGAACAATTTAATTATTCGACAAATCTTTATAAGTTATATTTCTTATAATGTCAATAATATCTAAGTATCATAAATACAGTTTATATGTTCTATATACTAGATTGAGATCACGACCTTTCTCGCTCCTGGAGTTAGGCTCTAGTGTGTCTGATCTATGTTAATAAAATCCATTTCTTATATACATAATTGAATCAGTGTATATATGATATAACAATTCCTAAAACATCTGTTATTCCTAAACATCTGTTATGTTATCTAATATTACACCATCAAACCAGTTCGGTGCCTTTGTATTACATAACTGGACACCTGCAACCACGGCCTGTTATCTAATATTACACCATCAAACCAGTTCGGTGCCTTTGTATTACATAACTGGACACCTGCAACCACGGCCTTGATAAACTGAGATTAGGCCTAACATCTTAAGTCATTTCCCGCGCGAAGCGAGATTGATAATTTTAGGCGCGAAAATAATAGCAGACGATTATGCATAAAACAAATATATATATATTACATGGTAAACATTTGGCCATATATAGAAACAGTTTAATGTATTTATATAATACATTACTATTTATATATAACAATAATAAATATTTCGTGCAAATTGGGGTTTTGCACAATCCTCCCTACCCGGGGAGAAGTTTGACATCGCCCGCTATCGGCCGATTTACAAATCTTCATTCCTTTGAATATACAGTAGAAAACAATCATAATATCAATACATCATATGTCCTAAAATAGCATTTCTTTCGCTAGGTACCAACATTCTAATCATAGAGGCAATAACTATTTACTGAACAACTGAAATAATACCAAGTACATTTACTAAGTCAAACATCACAGTCATTGAACTCTACTGAGAAAGTCTGCTAGAACATTTTGAGTCCCTTTGATATGTTTAATGGTCAGATTAAATTCTGAGAGACACAGTGCCCATCTTAAGAGGCGTTGATTGGACGTTTTCGACCTACTTAACCATACAAGGGGATTATGATCTGAATTAATTATTGTTTTGCTTGTGCTTACATATATGCGAAAATGTTCGATACCGGCCACTATAGCTAATAATTCCTTCTCTATTGTAGAGTAGTTTTTCTCTCGTGGAATAAGTTTTCGGGAATAAAATGCTACTGGGTGTGGTACTTGGTCAACGGTCTGAGTCAGTACAGCCGAAATTCCCAAATCGGAAGCATCAGTATAGAGTTCGAACTCTTGGTTAAAGTCAGGGGCCTTCAGTATGGGTTTATTGGTTAAAGCTTTCTTTAAGGATTCGAAAGCAAGTTGATGTTTATCGCTCCACTGAGTTATGATGTTCCCTGATCGCTTGCCCTTTAATAAGTCAGTCAGGGGAGCGGCGATCTCAGCGAACTGGGGAATGAATTTCCTGTAAAATCCTACTGATCCCAGATATCCTCGTAATTGTTTCTTGGTCTGTGGGGGAGAGATATTACTAATACACTCAACCTTGCTGGAAATTGGTTTGATTTTTCCCGACCCTAATTCATGTCCCAAGTACTTGACTGTTCCAGACCCAATTTTACACTTCTTCGGATTCAAAGTAACACCACTATCCTCTAGTCTATGAAATGTCCAATCCAAGTGATTTATGTGCTGTGACCATAAATTGGATCGAACAGCAATATCATCCAGATATGCGTCGGCAAATCTATCACGGATGGTTTCTGTCGGGGATTGAGCGATTATCTCGTTTATGGCCCTCTGGAAGGTAACTCCACCGTTTTTTAAACCAAATGGGAGAGTTAATGGTTCAAACAAGCCCCAGGGGGTTATGAACGCTGCAATTTCACTAGCTCGAGGGGTTAGCGGAATCTGCCAGTAACCTTTATTAAGATCTAAAATTGATATCAGACTCGAACCTGCGACCTGATCAATGAGATCGTCTAATCTCGGGATGGGGAAGGCTTCTCCTCGAGTCAGGTCATTAATTTTCCGATAATCAATACATGGTCGCCATTCTGAGTCTGATTTGCGTACCAATATTATGGGAGAGGCCCACTGGCTTCTGCTAGGGCGGATAATTCCTAACTCCAACATTTGATCTAGCTCAGTTTTTAATATTTGTTTCTTTTCTGGAGACATGCGGTAGTAAGGCTGGACTACGGGTGAAGCACCTTGCACATCAATATCATGGGTAACACCGTGGAAACGTCCCAGTTGTCCAGAGAATAAACGGGGGTAACGGTCAAATAACTGACTAATATCGTCCCTGTGGTCTGGGTTTAAATGACTGATATCCGGCCAGGTTTTCTTAGGTACAGATTCAAGAGGACTGCAAGGATCGAATTCTTTCTCAATGTCCGTAGGGGCTTGGTAATCTAATAGGGTAGGGTCTTGGGACTCATACACCGGACTACTATCAGCTAGAGCTGCACCCTCCTCCCTACCTGTCCAGGGCTTCAACTGGTTTACATGCATAACACGGTATTTTACTCTCTTATCAGGCATGTATATAATATAGGTATGCGACGCTACCTTTTCGTGTACCGGATACGGTCCCTGGAGGGCATTCTTCAGCTTATTACCTTTTAACGGTAATCGTACTAACACTAATTCACCACGCTGGAATACACGCATTTTCGCTTTCTTACTTCTGTCATACTTTGTTTTACGACCATCTGCGGCCTGTTGTGCATTCTCGCTGGCGTCACGTAACGCTTCAGCTAATCTATGACATAATTCTTGTACATAGTTATTTATGGGGATCCCTTCATCCCGCTCATTTCTAGCCCAGAGATCATAAGTGGAATCTAGATTATCTCTAGGTTCGCGCCCATATAGAAGGTAGAAGGGAGAATATCCTGTGCTAGAGTGCTCTGCACTTCTATATGCAAATAATAGCCAGGGTAGCATCTCATCCCAAGACGATAAAGAGTTCTCCCCAAGGATTCTAAGCATGGTTTTCAATGTACCATTATATTTCTCTATTGATCCGTTGGTTTGAGGCCTGTAACTCGTGCTAGTTAAGTGACGTATATCGTGCTCGGCTAGGAAGCGTGTGAATGTTTCAGCTATGAAAGCGCTTCCTCGGTCAGTCAACAGGGTCTGGGGTTTTCCATGTCGAGATATTATCTCGATCAGGGCTTTTTGTGCATTAACAGCTGTCGCTGCGGCGCATGGGAAAGATTCCGTATATTTAGTGGCATGATCAATAAAATTCAAGATATACTGGTTCCCATTTATAGTTTTCTTCATGGGTCCAACGAAATCAGCGGATATAAATTTGAATGGTTGGGATATAATGGGCAGGGGTTTCAATGGGGCTACAGTGGCTTTCTGTCCCTTACCCGCTCTCTGGCACGGCCCACAGCTATGGCAGAATCGTTTAACATCTGCGCGGATTCCCGGCCAAAAGAAGCGGCGCTTAATGCGCTTCAGGGTCTTACTAGGTCCCTGGTGTCCCGTACTTAAACTGTCATGGGCGAGTCCCGTTATATGATCACGGAATCCCCGTGGAACTACCACCTGATCATATATTTTCCAGGGTCGAACTTTGGACGTGTCTTGAGGTTGTTCTCTCCTCATAAGTAGTCGGGGTTCGAGCTGGATGTAATATCCTTGCCGAATAGGTGTTCCTTCTTGAGCCATTTCCCAGAGGGGTGCTAAGGTCGGGTCATTATTCTGTTCTTGCAATAATTTATCAGGACTCAAATCGTCAATAGAGGGAATATTTTGGGGTTTAACTGTACTGGCTTTCTCAGAGGGGGAATTGATCTCAATTGTATTCCGAAAAGGTAAGACATTGTGATTTGTATCGGTCGTGTTTTCTGAGTCTGGGTTGGACGTGACAATTTCATCAAACGGGATAATTTTCTTATTTGAGCGTGTAACCACGCCACAGGTAATCAAATCAGTGACAGGGGCAGTTTCACAGTCGTTACCTATTATAAGATCCACCCCCGCGGTGCATCTGTGTTTTAATACAGCCACCTTCAATGTTCCTTGGTATATTGGACAATCGACGCTAATCTTTGCTATCGGATAATTACCAGGGATATAATTGACACCGCGGATTGTTACCCGTTCACCTGTGTATTCTAAATGATCAGCGGTCTGATCAGTAGCCGACAATAAACTAATTGTCGCACCTGAATCTCTCAAATACGTCACTTGTGCGGTGTTATTATTTATGCGTGCTTGACCTGTATATTTGACAAGTAATGGATTTACCATCTCGGTATTTTCATATGAGTTCACTGGCTCATTGGTTATAAAGGCTGAACTATGAGTAGTGTTTGACACTTGGTGTCCGTTTGCTAGGTTTCTAGTACCCCTGTACCTAGGTGAATTGGGATCTGCCCAACACTATGTTCGTCCGTGGCCATTACGCCTACAATAACTACAATATTTTTCTATCCGGGGAGTTCTATGGGTAGCTTGGGAATTATCTATCCTAATATTGGGTCGATACATGGGTGATGGGATATATGGCCTTGGGGCTGGAGGTCGGTGTTCTGTATCTCTGGGTTTCACATTCGGATTTGAATTAATCCGTGTCCTGGGCGCTAATCTGCGGTGGAGGTTATATTCATCAGCCAGGGAAATACATTCCTGGAGAGTAGATGCTTTCTTATCCAGAATGAACAAATTAAGCTCATCACTTAGCTGGGAATCGAATCTATATCTCAAGAGCAGCTCGATCCAGTTGACCTCGCTCGGATCATTGTTCTCCGTCCATAGAGTCATTTGCTCCCTTAATTCCTTAATGAATTCGGAATATGTCTGCTGAGGTTTCTTTACCCAAGAGAAGAAATTCTTTCTATATACAGTGGGTGAGAGTCTATATTCATCCAAGATGGCGGCCTTGAGGGTATCGTAATTATTAGCGTCTTGGACAGGAAGAGTGGCATATATATTTCTGGCCTTGTCGGACAACTTGTCTATAATATGGCCCACCCATGTTTGTTTGGCGACCTGGCTAGCTTCGAACAGTCTCTCACATGTTGCGAAGAATTTATCTGGCCTCATAGTCTGGGTCCAAATAGGAACAGAAATGTTTGTCTTAGAGGGCCTATTATCTGTATGGAGGGGGTTATTTTGCTGAGATTCCTGATCTCTCTGGATTTCTCTCAGGCGAATCTCCATCTGCATTTTCTCCCTTTGCATTCTTTCCTCCCTGTCCCTTTCTTTCTCTTCTCTTTCCCCTCTTTGTTTTACTTCTTCCCTCTCTCTTTCTCTCTCTCTTTCTCTCTCTCTTTCTTCTCTTTGTTTTACTTCTTCCCTCTCTCTTTCTCTCTCTCTTTCTTCTCTTTGTTTTACTTCTTCCCTTTCTTTCTCATAAATCTCACCCTGACGTTCCAGATTTGCCTGATTAAAGAAGGGAAGTCTCATTAATTTGTCCCATATCTCATCACCTGTTGTCTGCAAGTCGGGGTGAACCGGCCCCTCAGTTTCCTTATTAGCACTCCTAGTTGTAGCCATTTTATTTTTTTATTTCCCAAAATTTTTAATCCCCAGAATGTATCTCCAAATGTATTATAGAATTGAGTTCAATAAAAGGAAGTAAATCACTAATATAATTTTAATGATAATATTAAGCCTCTATGAAAAGAAAACTGGTACTTACCGAAGTCTGTCTCGTCCGTTAATCCAATATATAATTTATCACATATTCAAAGTTTGCACATTTCCAATAATTTAATCCATTTCATTAATTTAATAATTCGTTGACGTCTTTCACTTATTTCCAAATTCTAACACTGTCTCGCATGCACTTCTGTTGTCCCACGTTAATTAATAGTCCCTTGTATTCTTCATGTATAAATCCTAGTGTCCTTCACAATATTCCATATATAAATTCTAGTGTCCTTCACAATATGTCACGATATGTCACCTCTTCTTTATTTCCAATCCCGGACGAGCGTCCCACTTGTCGCAAACTCTCCTTTTTCTTCTCGTAATAATATGTCTCGGTTGCTACGGCTCTTACCAGGGTCTATCCTATTGTAGACTCGCTGGAGTTGTCTAGGGGGTTTCTTCGTTATTATATGTATTAATGATAACTCAACACAGTATTACATTTCTTCTATAGAATATCTTGTTTAAATCAGTGATCTATATATATACATCGTATCATTAAAAGCTTATTTAACAATCCATTTGTGTGAGCCGACTATGCGCTTACACAGTATATTTAACATCCAATCTTTCTAATCCGTCATTACTCAATATCACTATAATCTAATCACTGTTTCTGATTAGATTAACTTTTAATCACCTTCTATATGGTTCGCCGAAACTCTATGTTTCTTCTATGGCTGAACAATTTAATTATTCGACAAATCTTTATAAGTTATATTTCTTATAATGTCCATAATATCTAAGTATCATAAATACAGTTTATATGTTCTATATACTAGATTGAGATCACGACCTTTCTCGCTCCTGGAGTTAGGCTCTAGTGTGTCTGATTTATGTTAATAAAATCCATTTCTTATATACATGATTGAATCAGTGTATATATGATATAACAATTCCTAAAACATCTGTTATTCCTAAACATCTGTTATGTTATCTAATATTACACCATCAAACCAGTTCGGTGCCTTTATATTACATAACTCTTGTAGTATAAAACACACTTATCCGAAGTTTCAATGTCCTCTAGTATATATTTGATTCATAAATAAACAAATGTTGTCATGTTGATAACTTATATGTTAATATATTTGATCGTGTAACCAGAAACATTGTATGTTTAAGTTACTAAATAAAATATTGAATCTTGAATCTGAGTCTGCTTAACTCTTTCACTGCCAAATTGTTTAAATCGCTTTTGCAAACAACTTAGATCCAGACCAGCCGCAGCGTAACGCTGCCTCTGATCAGGATATAAGTTGTTTGCTTCTCTGCCCAGTGCTTTAGCACTCCTATCCTAGTAGCAAATAGCACAGAGCCTGATCAGCACGCAGCATTACGCTGCGGCTGATCTGGCTCTATGCTGTTTGCAAATGTGTATTTATGCGACTTCGGCAGTGAAAGAGTTAAATTGTGTTTTAGGGCGAGTAATAAACGTGTCGAGTGTTCGAGGGAGAATCGTTGAACCCACTCAATGTAACTACAGCACGAGCAAGCATTGTATTGAAACACTATCGGACTCCCTGAGGCTGGAAATGATCAAGTTCGGCGTCAAAGTCAGCATCATAGAACCAGGGGCATTTGGAAGCGCTACTGCTATTGGATCTGAATCTGTTGTACGCATTAATACTACATGTAGTTTCGTGTTGCTGCATGCATTATTTAGTAGTTATAGTCGTACTAGTCCAACACTATGATTTTCAGTATTAATACTTGATTATAGAAAATATAAAGTAGGCCTAATATATACTAGCATTAAGGTTGCCTGCTATGCTTAGTGTTCTGTATCTCATGACTTCCATGGTGATATAAAGCCGAGACAATCAGAGAGATAGAGAAACAGACGGGTCTGTAGTCCAGTGATAACACGCTGGACTGGTAATCCAGCGATCGCAGGTTCTATCAAACACCGGTGCTGTACACCGTGTACGTAAAAGATCCAGAGGAGGCTCTGGAATGGGTCTCTGTATTAGTCATTTTAGATTTTTGGAGAGTAGTGCAATGATACAGACAGAGACCCATTCCAGAGTCTTCTTTTACGTGCATGATGTAAAGCACCGACACGAGACCTCGGTTTAAAGCCCCATCTGAAAGACTGTTAATTTTATTAGAGCCAGACGGGGGATCGAACCTGCGATCCATGGGTTACCAGTCCAGGGTGTAGCGTGTTAACCACTGGACTACAGATCCGTCTGGATCCGAATTTGGCCGAAACTTGTTCGACAATGTCCGCAGATATAGTCACGTGTCGTAATTAAAATAATTTCTAATAATAACGCACAGTATGCAAACTATTTTTGTTTCTTAATTGCTAATTGCCATGGAAATCAATATGCGTAAATCATTTTAGCATGATCTCATTAAAACTGCAAGCATAGTTTATACAAATTTATTTCAGCTCGATTGCGAAACAAGTTCCTTCAACTTATATTAATCACTCTCGATACCTCATTCCTGATGGAATCCATCGCCACGAGGGGGAGAGAGGAGGCAACGCAGAATTTAAATGCCTTCCCTAAGGGCACAATCGTAACGGCTCACGCGGGGCTCGAACTCCGGGTCTTTCGCGCATGAAGTGAACGCGTTTTTACTGCGCTATCACGACTTCCCAAGTATAGAGTATAAATAACGAGACAATCGCATACAGTGCAATTACAGACGGATCTGTAGTCCAGTGGTAGCATGCTGGACTGGTAAACCAGGGATCGCAGGTTCGATCCCCCGTCTGACCCTAATAAAATTAACAGTCTTTCAGATGGGACGTTAAACCGAGGTCTCGTATCGGTGCTTTACACCGTGCACGTAAAAGAACCAGAGGATTCTCTGGAATGGGTCTCTGTCTGTATCATTGCACTACCCTCCAACATCTAAAATGACTAATCTCTTCAGGAGGCGTCGCTCATATGGGCAACCGGTAGCGACGATAAATAAACGTAAAACACACATACAGTGCAATTTCGCGTTTTAGCGGGAATACGACTTTAAGCAATTAAAACGATTATGCAAACAGTATAGAGCACATACGTGCATGGTGAAAAGCACCGACACGAAACCTCGGTTTAAAGTCCCATATGAAAACATGTTAATTGTATTAGTGTTAGATGCGGGATCGAACCTGCGGTCCCTGGATTACCAGTCCAACGTGTTAACCACTGGACTACAGATCAGTATGTTGTTTGCACATCATTCCAATTTATTCAGAATTGTAATGTTTTAATTGATTTAATTTTAATTTATACAAATTTATTTTAGCTCGATTGCGAAACAAGTTCTTACAACTTATATTAATCACTCTCGAGATCTCATTCCTGATGGAATCCATCGCCACGATGGAGAGAGAAGAGGCAACGTGGAATTTAAATGCCTTGCCAAACGGCACAATCGTAACGGCTCCAGCGGGGCTCGAACTCCAGAACTTCGCACCTGAAGCGAACGCGCATCCACTGCGCTATCACGACTTCAACAGTTCAATGATTAACCTTACCGACTTGCATAATGATGATGTTATACAATTGACGAACTAGATCAGAAGAAACCGGCAAGAGGTTGAAGAAATGTGGACGTTGGCAAAAGAAGAAGTGAAACAATCATATTCCAAACGTTACATGCAGTCCTGGATCCATGCGCCGATTGGTGGCTGGCCTCCAAAGGCAGATTCCACTGTTGTGGCTAAGGCAGCTGCAGATGCGTTGTGCAACGCCAAACCAAAATATAGATACCTCATCCAAGGATCGGGGTCAATTGTGCCAATCTTCGATGAATATGTGGTACAGTATCATTGGCATTGTAACACACATACATATATAGATATAAATATATTCAATTACAGATTTTCTTTATTCATTGGATGCAGACTTCATCATTGAATGGTATATGATTATACATTCTGATCCGCACCGGCAAGACAAAATATTTAACAGATATCTATTTTGAGCTACCTATTCGATTAGGGTAATCTGTTTGTATGGCGCTCCTAACTGAAGATGATGTATTTTCGCCATCTATGGATGTACCAGAATAGATGTTGGTGCTTAAAATATATCACAAATATAACCTAATGGTCTAGTAGATATTCAACAACAAACACATGGTAATTTCATTCGGAATTATGTAATTATATTTGAACGTTATCAAAGAAGAAATAATGGAAAAAGATAATACTTTAATCAGTTTGACTTTGATAACGACAAGTTCACTCAGCTTCCGAGTTCAAAACAGATCTAGCAGTAATTAGATAATACTCACAGACGGATATGTAGTCCAGTGGTTAACACGCTGGACTGGTAATCCAGGGATCGCAGGTTCGATCCCCCGTCTGACCCTAATACAATTAACAGTCTTTCAGATGGGACGTTAAACCGAGGCCTCGTGTCAGTGCTTTACATCGTGCATGTAAAAGAACCAGAGGAGACTCTGGAATGAATATCTGTCTGTATCATTGCACTATCCTCCAAACATCTAAAATGACTAATCTCTTCAGGAGGCGTCGCTCATATGGGCAACCGGTAGCGACGATAAATAAACGTAAAGCACACACATTAGATAATACATTGCACGTGCATCCGCAACAGCAGTATGAAACTCGTGCCGAAACCAAGACAGCGTAACTGACTATAATACGCACTGTAAAACGTGCATATAGTTTTCCGGATTGCCCAAATGGCAACTTAATATATCGTTGAAACTCGGCTATAGTGCGCCAACAATTAACTCATATATGTAAACGGTTGCTACTTATTGAACATGTTTATGGACGACACGAGGTCAAAAGAAATACAGTCACATCTGTGTTAGTGGTCGCCTCTATTAAGCAGGCGATCTATTAAGCAGCCAGTTTCCAGATTTCCAATATGTTGATTTTATTATACATTTGACCTCTAATAACACGCAGACACCTGTGCTAAGTAGTCTGTTTCCGTAATTCCCTTGTCTGATTGCTTAAGAAAGGTGTGACTGTAACCGACGTCTTCTCAGCTGCATGCATCGTCCTGGATGAAAATCCAGTACAACAATATATTGGTGACGTTGTGTCCACTGAAATCTGCTGTTCTTCCTCTGACATTTCTGCTGTTCTTCCGCTGACATTTCTGCTGTTCTTCCGCTGACATGTCTGCTGTTCTTCCGCTGGCATTTCTGCTGTTATTCCGCTGACATGTCTGCGGTTCTTCCGTTGACATTTCTGCTGTTCTTTCGCTGACATGTCTGGGGTTCTTTCGTTGACATTTCTGCTGTTCTTCCGCTGGCATTTCTGCGGATCTTCCGTTGACATTTCTGCTGTTCTTCCGCTGGCATTTCTGCGGTTCTTCCGTTGGCATTTCTGCTGTTCTTTCGCTGACATGTCTGCTGCGGTTCTTCCGTTGACATTTCTGCTGTTCTTCCGCTGGCATTTCTGCTGTTCTTCCGCTGGTATTTCTGCTGTTCGTTCGCTGACATGTCTCCTTTCTTCCGTTGACATGTCTGCTGTTCTTCCGCTGACATGTCTGCGGTTCTTCCGTTGGCATTTCTGCTGTTCTTTCGCTGGCATTTCTGCGGTTCTTACTTTGGCATGTCTGTTGTTCTTCTGCTGGTATTTTTGCTGTTCTTCCGTTGGTATTTCTGCTGTTGTTCCGCTGGTATTTCTGCTGTTCTTTCGCTGACATGTCTGCGGTTCTTCCGTTGGCATGTCTGCTGTTCTTTCGCTGACATTTCTGCTGTTCTTCCGTTGGCATTTCTGCTGTTCTTTCGTTGGCATTTCTGCGGTTCTTCCGTTGGCATTTCTGCTGTTCTTCCGCTGGCATTTCTGCGGTTCTTCCGCTGACATTTCTGCTGTTCTTTCGCTGACATGTCTGCGGTTCTTCCGTTAGCATTTCTGCTGTTCTTCCGTTGGCCTTTCTGCGGTTCTTCCGTTGGCATTTCTGCTGTTCTTCCGTTGGCATTTCTGCGGTTCTTCCGTTGGCATTTCTGCTGTTCTTCCGCTGATATTTCTGCTGTTCTTTCGCTGACATTTCTGCTATTCTTCCGCTGGCATTTCTTCTGTTCTTTCGCTGGCATTTCTGCTGTTCTTCCGCTGGTATTTCTGCTGTTCTTCCGCTGGCATTTCTGCTCTTCTTCCGCTGGTATTTCTGCTCTTCTCTCGCTGACATGTCTGCTGTTCTTGCACACCTTCGTTCAAAGTTATGTTATGTTTAAACTACGCTATTGTAAGCTCATACTAGTAAATACTGCTTCGGTGCACGTGTTCAATCAACATACTGACATTGAGTACAATAAAACTGCTCCGGTGCACGTGTTCAACCAACATACTGACATTGAGTACAATAAAACTGCTCCGGTACACGTGTTCAACCAACATACTGACATTGAGTACAATAAAACTGCTCCGGTGCACGTGTTCAACCAACATACTGACATTGAGTACAATAAAACTGCTCCGGTACACGTGTTCAACCAACATACTGACATTGAGTACAATAAAACTGCTCCGGTGCACGTGTTCAACCAACATACTGACATTGAGTACAATAAAACTGCTCCGGTACACGTGTTCAACCAACATACTGACATTGAGTACAATAAAACTGCTTCGGTACACATGCTCTACATTTTCGTTTGCTGGTGTCTGCATTTTGTGTTACTTTATGTGGTAACATTTCCATGTGTTACTATATGTGGTAACATTTCCATATGTGGTAACATTTCCATGCGTTTCTATATGTGGTAACATTTCCATATGTGGTAACATTTCCATGCGTTTCTATATGTGGTAACATTTCCATGTGTTACTATATGTGGTAACATTTGCATGTGTTACTATATGTGGCAACATTTCCATGTGTTACTATATGTGGTAACATGTGCATGTGTTACTATATGTCGTAACATTTGCATGTGTTACTATATATTGTAACATTTCCATGTGTTACTATATGTGGTAACATTTCCATGTGTTACTATATGTGGTAACATGTGCATGTGTTACTATATGTGGTAACATGTGCATGTGTTACTATATGTCGTAACATTTGCATGTGTTACTATATGTTGTAACATTTCCATGTGTTACTATATGTGGTAACATTTCCATGTGTTACTATATGTGGTAACATGTGCATGTGTTACTATATGTCGTAACATTTGCATGTGTTACTATATGTTGTATTTGTGTTACAATATGTGGTAACATTTGCATGTGTTACTTACTATATGTGGTAACATTTCCATGTGTTACTATATGTTGTAAAATTTGCGTGTGTTACATTATGTGGTAACATTTGCATGTGTTACTTACTATATGTGGTAACATTTCCATGTGTTACTATATGTTGTAACATTTCCATGTGTTACTATATGTTGTAACATTTCCATGTGTTACTATATGTTGTAACATTTCCATGTGTTACTATATGTTGTAACATTTCCAGGTGTTACTATATGTTGTAACATTTCCATGTATTACTATATGTTGTAACATTTCCATGTGTTACTATATGTTGTAACATTTCCAGGTGTTACTATATGTGGTAACATTTCCAGGTGTTACTATATGTGGTAACATTTCCAGGTGTTACTATATGTTGTATTTGTGTTACTATATGTCGTAACATTTGCATGTGTTACTATATGTGGTAACATTTGCATGTGTTACTTACTATATCTGGTAACAATCATGTGTGTTACTATATCTGGTAACAATCTTGTGTGTTACTATATCTGGTAACAATCGTGTGTGTTACTATATCTGGTAACAATCGTGTTGTTACTATATCTGGTAACAATCTTGTGTGTTACTATATCTGGTAACAATCGTGTTGTTGCTATATCTGGTAACATTCGTGTGTGTGTGTTACTATTCGTGGTAACAATAATAAAACTTTATCACACACAAGTTAGAACAATAAGTTCCCCAACAAAGACATTCCTCATTAACGAGATTGGCTATGAAGTCAAAACAATATCAAGTATCATGCCCACTATGTATGAACTCTCCTTATAATATATATCAATTTCTAATTTCAGGTTTTATCTCTTGTTCATAATCTGCTACCAACATGGATTGTGGACACGTATATAGCTCTCTGGAGAGGATGCAATAAACGAAGAAACACGACTGCAGGCTAGATTCATTCTGTGCTCTAATGTTTCCAGTGATAGCCAATTGCAAGCTAATGTTCATTTTGTTTATTCATACATGTATTTAATAAATGGACTGAATATACGTATTTGACTTTGTATTGTTTAAAGCGACATTAGTATTATTTTTAATGCTTTTTTTTCACATATAAATGCATTGTTAATTTGTTACTACAAATTCTTCGGAATACACCGAATACTAACACAATTTAACAGCGTTTTTGGAGTATACAAACTTTCAAATGTGAAAGTAGGATTTCATAAAACGGCCATCCATGCTCCTGAATTGACATTTGTTGTCATTGAAGTCAATACTAAACATGCGATATTTTCGTTTAGAGATAATTTAATTAAGATTAGTCTACAAATAAATATGCATAGGCACACATGTGAGATATCACGGTAAATATGTGGCATAACTCGTGTTATTCAGGATAAACGCTTTGTATTACGCATGAATGTCGACCCTATTTACATTATTTTGTTATGTCAACAAACCGTGTATACGACGTTTGTTTATTTGTTGAAATACTCAGTATTTGAGGCAAATATTTGGGAAAATATTATACCATATAATAGCAAATTACAAAATGTACATTCTGCAGACATTTGCGTTTTCACCAATGTAGTGTCGCTTTAAATGATTTAAATTAAATCTGAAAACTTGCATGTTGCTGGTTTATCAGCCCCACCTCCATGGATATATCCCGTTTACTGTATCACTAAAGTGAAGCATGCACTTTTCCGCTATGCTTCAGATGTGGTATCAATCTTGAACAAGCCTCTTGCTATGTATATGCATCCGCGTATCAGATGGGAACCAATTATTGTTTTGTTAAATTTCAACTGCGTAAATATATTTCTGGATTCCAGCTCAAGCCTGTATTTCTATGCGCACACCAGTGAAAGCTTGGAACTAGTTCCCGGTAAACAGTTGGACTCTATATCCAATAACTACCATACGAATACATAGCTGTAATTCTTATTACATAAACTCCCATTCGTCCCGGAAAAATACCACAAAGCCGCAATGCTAGAGAAAGGCATCACTATCCGTGAATATCTGATACTGATATGGTCAGACACCGCTATTGACAGTTCCATATGTCTCCATTATAACACACTGGTGCCATTATATGTTCCCCAAAAGACAGTAGTTTTCAACAGACTGGCCTTTGATCCACAAGAAAATGTCAAATTGCAATGGGGTTGACCAATTGCGTTTTTTTATTTCCCACTAAAGGCACATATCCCCTACTGTGAAGGTAATTTGGTGGTGAATGTTGCACTGACACCTGTATTTATAATATGATGTATATTTGTCACCAAATAGTTTGCAAATATTCTAAAATATTCCAAAATGTATATAGCTCATATAGTGTATGTTAATATTTAGAGGTCCTTTTCACTATTGCTGACAATACCTACTCAGCCAATCAGTTCATGTATCAATAACTCTTAAGGGCTTCCCTACACGTTTTCAACCAATCCCAGACCACTATACCAATAACACCGTCTGACCTAAAGTCGGTAGGACATGGCGAATACATAGACAAAGCTCTAAACTTGCTACGAAAATACTATTGGAAAATGCCCGATGGTCAAATTGAAAGTTGGGGGGTATTGTAAGACAACAAGGAAGCCATCCTTTACTGGTGGATATAAAATATGAAGTGTAGATTCGAAGTGAACTGCTATTTCCACAATCACTTGCACTAGAACACAGCCAGTTCGATCCTCTGACCGGGATGCATGTCAGATGGTACGGTGGTCGCCAGATCGGACAGGTGGGTTTTCTCCGGGTACTCCGGTTTCCTCCCACACGAATGACCACATTTACGCTTTCATCTGCCCCAACGAGAGTGCTTAATATATCTTATTAAAGTTTGATTCGCAATCGAATATTTTGGAACATAGCCAGTTTCATCACCCTCCTCCCATGATAAAGTAGATGATTCTGTTTTATTACATGTCATATCATGACAGGACTACCCACGTGTCTGCTTTGAGACTCCCACATACATGGACTGATTTTCAATGAACATATTTTGTCGCATTGACATGTCGGCGATCCGCCCGCGAGTTCTGATGTTTCGTCAGGGCAACAGGTAAGAAGTGAAACTCGCTCGCCTACCCTACATACGCCGTATCATACATAGCTCGCTATGTAGCGTCAATGTGACTGCTCTTTTTTTTAAATAAATGTTGCGTAACGTAATCGTGTTTACAATGACAGGAATGTGTGCCGTCACATGCAAGGAATGTGTGCAGTCACAAGGAAGGAATGTGTGCCGTCACATGCAAGGAATGTGTGCCGTCACATGTAAGGAAGATATGCCGTCACATGTAAGGAAGATGTGCCGTCACATGCAAGGAATGTGTGCCGTCACATGTAAGGAAGATATGCCGTCACATGTAAGGAAGATATGCCGTCACATGTAAGGAAGGTGTGCCGTCACATGTAAGGAAGGTGTGCCGTCACATGTAAGGAAGATATGCCGTCACATGTAAGGAAGGTGTGCCGTCACATGTAAGGAAGATGTGCCGTCACATGCAAGGAATGTGTGCCGTCACATGTAAGGAAGATATGCCGTCACATGTAAGGAAGATATGCCGTCACATGTAAGGAAGGTGTGCCGTCACATGTAAGGAAGGTGTGCCGTCACATGTAAGGAAGATATGCCGTCACATGTAAGGAAGGTGTGCCGTCACATGTAAGGAAGATATGCCGTCACATGTAAAGAGGATATGCCGTCACATGTAAGGAAGGTGTGCCGTCAGATGTAAGGAAGATATGCCGTCACATGTAAGGAAGATATGCCGTCAGATGTAAGGAAGATATGCCGTCACATGTAAGGAAGGTGTGCCGTCAGATGTAAGGAAGATATGCCGTCACATGTAAGGAAGATATGCCGTCACATGTAAGGAAGGTGTGCCGTCACATGTAAGGAAGGTGTGACGTCACATGTAAGGAAGGTATGCCGTCACATGTAAGGAATGTGTGACGTCACATGTAAGGAAGGTGTGACGTCACATGTAGTCTCATACTGTAAGCTATGTTGCACGTCTGTCTGATTCATTAGTTCATTAGTTCATTAGTTAGTAAATACTGAAACTAATTCAGCTGAAGCTTGAATAAATGACATAGGTGAATAGGGTAATACCCGGCGTATTCATTAGATCAACTCACATGTTAATATAAGTAATTAATTGTCATTTTAATGTAACATTTCAGGTCCTTATATAACATATATCATACATTGGTCCGATTGGCGAAGTGGTTAGCGCGCTCGCTTCTCACCAATGCAACCCGGGTTCGATCCTCTGACCTGGAAGTATGTGAAATGATACGGTGGTCGCCAGATCGGACAGGTGGGTTTTCTCCGGGTACTACGGTTTCCTCCCATACGTAGGACCCCATTTACGCTTTCATCCGCGCCAACGAGAGTGATTAATATATCTTATTATAACTTATTTCGCAATCGTTGTAAAATAAATAAATAAAGTTTAAAGTATGAAGGTGACATCATCAATTACAATAAGGAATACTATGCATGCCTGCGTATAAGTTAGTATCCGTTTCGAGTCGCTCAATTATGATTAATAATATGTGGAGACTGGCATGCCATTAGTTAATTGATATTTGCGTTTCATTTCGGTAAAGGTCATGTACACACTCCTTATATGTGGGATATACGTGCACATGTGAGATTCCAGGTCAATCCTCCACAACGTGCACGTAGTGACCTAGGCACAGCTCACAGCAGGAATATGAGTCAAGGACTTCGCTGACGGAAGCAGCGCTATCGGATCAGCAGAAGTCGCGTGATTCTACGCGAGTATAAACTTACTAACTTACCTACTTGGCCAGAGAGCACTGCTCGGTGCTGATAGCTGGTTTAATTTTAGCCGGCTTCTTCAAGGGGACCATTCTCCTTCAAGGAAGACGGTGGGACGTTGACTTCTTGGTGGCACGAGGACCCCAGCGAAGAAACCGGGACCAGTATTGCTGCTGTGAGCTGACAAATCGTGGAGGATGTGGCACTACAAGGGACCCCTTCGAAAGATAGGATACAGGATGTGTCACCCTGAGAAGAACGAAGATGCCTTTCCAGTTGTCTACAGAAGCAACTTAGATGACAACGTAATCTACTTAGAGAAACTAGTCGCCCAAATTCCTCGGCGGAGGCGACTATAAAGAAAACTATATAGTTCGTTCGCACATGTGAGAATATATACTATTCGGTGTTGTGTATGTGTGAATGCACAGTATATAATTATATTACTCAGACATTTTACTAAGACAGACAAGAGATCAAATTATTCACTAGAGTATCAAATGCTGTATACGGTACTAAAATTACTTTCAGATGAGACTTTAAACCGAGGTCTCGTGTCGGTGCTTAACACTGTGCACGTAAAAGAACCAGAGGAGACTCTGGAATGGGTCTCTGTCTGTATCATTACACTATCCTCCAACATCTAAAATGACTAATATCTCCAGGAGGCGGCGTTCATATGGGCAACCGGTAGCGACGATAAATAAACGTAATCCACAGACATGTTGTTATGGTCCGTGTGGGAGGAAACCGGAATAGCTGGAGTAATGTGTCATTGTTTAAACGGGTGGGAGGAAACCGGAATAGCTGGAGTAATTTAACAATATTAAAACCTGCTTAATGTTGTAGGCATAATTCGTCCTTGTTATTAATTAGTAGACGCATTCTTTAACATCTATGAAACGGAAAACTAATAACCTGAGAGAATAGCCGGCTGAAATATAACAGTTGACGTAGAAATTATATACAGCAATATTTAATTACTACCTTTACAATTTGATGACTCTGGAAAGTTCCTATTGAGGTGAACATTATTGAAACTAAGACTGACATATATAGCCCGGTTATAAACGAACAATTAACAGCAGCTATATCTAATAGCTGGTATATAGCATTTCATCAAGTCATGGCTAAGACTATAGAAAGATTCTAAGCTATAAATTCACCAAGATAAGTGTTCATTTCGATAACATAAAGCTTCGTAAATGCTCAGAATTACTAATAATTTCCTAGAAATAGCTCAGCATTGCAGTTTATATAAATTTATTTTAGCTCGATTGCGAAACAAGTTATTTCAACTTATATAAATCTACATATCCGTCTGTATCTTCCTTAGGGCCCTCTAATATTCCTTATATAGGGCCCTCTGATATAATCATATTTAACTGTAAATTGAACAGTAATAACAGATTAGTTTCTATTTAGTTTATACAAATTTATTTTAGCTCGATTGCGAAACAAGTTATTTCAACTTATATAAATCACTCTCGAGACCTCATTCCTGATGGAATCCATCGCCACGAGGGAGAGAGAAGAGGCAACGTGGAATTTAAATGCCTTGCCTAAGGGCACAATCGTAACGGCTCCAGTGGGGCTCGAACTCCGGACCTTTCGCACCTGAAGCGAACGGGCATCCACTGCGCTATCACGACTTCCATTGCAGTACACGTTGATAATGAGGGTCATCGGTCAGTTACTGTCCTCTAAAGGTCATATTAAGTGTTTTCCTCTGTTTTTATCGTTGTTTCCTTTGCACAACATAACGATTTTATTCTATTATCGCTTCTTGTGATTATTAAATTACTATATCTCATACAGTATATACAATGGTTACATATTTGTAAAAGAATGTTATCAGTTAATTAGCAAGATTTGGATAAAATGACAGTTATCATACCGCAAAATCTGGTTAAGGAACAACAGTAAAAACAAAGGATTCTAAATGAAAGGACCTATTCACATATTGGAATAAATCAGACTTTATCTGCCAAGGGAGGTAATAGAAAATTAGAGATGTCTCTCATTGTCCTTCCACCATGTAAAATAGCGGTAAAAAGCTTGTCCTCTTGCTAGAATTTCCTATGAGTGTGTGTGTTTTACGCTTATTTATCCTCGCTACCGGTTACCCATATGAGCGACGCCTCCTGAAGAGATTAGTCATTTTAAATGTTGGAGGATAGTGCATGATACACATTCTAGAGTCTCCTCTGGGTTTGTTTACGTGCACGGTGTAAAGCACCGAGACGAGAACTCGGTTTAACGTCCCATCTGAAAGACTGCTAATTGTATTAGGGTCAGGCGGGGGATCGAACCTGCGTTTCCTATAAGACTGCTGAACTGTTGCCTAAATACCCTGATATCCAGGACAACTCGTTGTGTTATTTCTCTCCCATGCCTTCGATTATGCAAACCCTAATCATAAAACTAGTCTATTCTCATTAATATTCATAGCGGACTACGTTTTGTATGGTATAACGAATCAAAAAGACACTTTGCTTTGTATCTCTTCTGTTTTCATGCAAATTAGGCGTAAACACAGATTTCATATATACCGCGATGAAACGCAGAAAAATAACTTTCAATTGTTAAGATGTCTACTACATGAAACATATTTTGTTTTTGCCCTCTGTTCGTCTGATGTTCTGAATGTTTGATTGTGTGTATGAAAGTTGTGTCGGCTTATGGAAATGCTTACCATGGTGGGTATAGTTGTTTGGTGTAAAAGAAATTTGCGAATGATTGCGAAGCAAGTTTTAACAACTTATATTAATCACCCTCGTTGGCTCGGATGAAAGCGTATATGTGGCCATTCATGTGGGAGGAAACCGGAGAACCCGGAGAAAACCCACCTGTCCGATGTGGCGACCATCGTACCATCTCACATACTTGGATTGGTGAGAAGCGAGTGTAAATTTATGGCAGGTTACTTATACTTGGTTCTTTGAAATTGCATGTGTCTGTGACTAGTTGCATTGTCCTGAGTTGGCTACATGGTATATAATTCATGATGATGGTGATTCAGTTTATTTACCCTCGCCTCCGGCGAACCATATGGGCGAGCGCACTAAGAAGATTAGTAGACATCTAAGTTGTTTATGTAGACAGCTGGGAAGGCATCTTCGTTCTTCGCAGAGTGACACGTCCTGTATCCTCTTTCGAAGGGGTCCCATGGAGGGCCACCCTCCTCACTGTTGGTCACCCCGCAGCAGCATTTATACGGATCTGGCAGTTAGACATCTGGTCGTCGGTTGTCACTCAGGGGAGCGTGGATGCCACGACCGTTGCCGCTCCCTCAGTCTCGTCTATCCGCCGGAGAAGTAGAAGGAGGAGAAAGATCGAAGAAGCCAGCGAAGATATAGTGTGTATTTCAAACACTATCTAGAAGAGACGGCGGATCTGTCCTGATGCGCCATAGCCGTGGGTCCACATGCTGGCGAGCTTCCCCCTTCGCAAGATCGACGACCAGAATATCCCAGAATCCTACGCTGCTGCTGCGTGATGTGCCCCGGTCACTGACGACGTGCACGTCGTGAGGAGATCGACCGGGGTATATAATTCAAAGGCGATAACACTGTTAAATATGATGACAATACGCGTAATCTCGATATGCGCATGCGCCCATCTTATTAACTCTTTGCACGCCAGCGGTGACAATAACAGTCAAATAATTATGTCATGCAATGTTCATTGCTTAGTAGGAACAACGTATGCACTCCTGCTATTTGTAAACGACACTTCGCAATTCGCTTACAAATCTTCCATCACTATCTACAGACACATTGAACATAATTAACTTACATCCGTTTTTATCTTCGTGGATTGACCGTCTCGCTGCATAAATTGTATTTGTTTATTTTATTTCATTTTCGCATGATTAGATTTATCAACCTGTATACAATGAGGTTGCTGATTGGACACTCGCAAGTGCTGCTGTCGCAGTTAGCCAATCACAGCGTTAGTTACATAGCATATGGCAGCGGAGCGGTAGTTGTCCCTATTGTATGTCGTAAGATCACAATGCTGCTACAGAACGAATTATAAATAAACGAATATGTCAGTCGAACCAACGAACGCTCCACGAAGTTAACAATATGTTCAATATGTCTGTAAATGGTTGTGGTGGTTAGTCAGCAAATTGCGACGAGCCGATTAAAAACTTCCGACCAGCGTTTAGTACAAGCGACGGCTCGTACCAATACAATTTCAGATATGAACAATTATACATACATTTTAGATATTATGGAATTGGCTAAGCAAAGGCAACATAATGGCAAGGAAACAGTGAGTGTGCTTACGTGTGTTTTACGTTTATTTATCGTCGCTACCGGTTGCCCATATGAGCGACGCCTCCTGAAGAGATTAGTCATTTTAGATTTTGCGGATAGTGCATGATACAGACAGAAACCCATTCCAAAGTCTCCTCTGGTTCTTTTACGTGCACGGTGTAAAACACCGATACGAAACCTCGGTTTAACGTCCCATCTGAAAGAATGTTAATTTTATTAGGGGGGGTCGAAAGTTCGAAACTGCGATCCCTGGATTACCAGTCCAGCGTGTTTCCATTGGACTATAGATCCGTGTGCTTACTTTCAATAAATGTACAACATTTCATAACAATAAGCTGGAACCTGTTCTCGAATGGATTCCTGTTACATAACACTAAAATAAAACATTGTTATCACCATCCCACATTGTGCAATAGCAGCAAGCTTGTAACTATACTGTATAGTGTATATATATACAATGTAGCATAATATTAGCTCTTGTCTTCAGCAAATTGGCCAGGGATTGACTGTATAAGTATTAAAGAGTGTTTTAGGATTGTCAATGTTACGTAGGAATTATATATAATGAAGTAGGACAGGAAGCCCTATTTGGAATCTGCACACATGCGATATAGCCAAACACCTGATGATCTTGCGAGTACTTAGTATCAACGCATACACAGAAGGTCTCCGTATATAGGTCTCCTTGAATTAAACTAGAGGACATAGAAAACGCACACCTACGTTATATACTAGAGGACATAGAAAACGCACACCTACATGATATACTAGAGGACATAGAAAACACACACCTACATTATATACTAGAGGACACAGAAAACGCACAACTATATTATATACTAGAGGACAAAGAAAACGCACACCTACATTATATACTAGAGGACATAGAAAACGCACACCTACATTATATACTAGAGGACATAGAAAACGCACACCTACATTATATACTAGAGGACATAGAAAACGCACACTTACATTATATACTAGAGGACATAGAAAACGCACACCTACATTATATACTAGAGGACATAGAAAACGCACACCTACATTATAAACTAGAGGACAAAGAAAACGCACACCTACATTATATACTAGAGGACATAGAAAACGCACACCTACATTATATACTTATTATTGCATGAAAACGAAATACGGAGGATTCCATCAAAGATATATCATATCTTTATATATCATATCTTTATTACAAAACACAAACTGAACAACTAAAAATATTTCAAAATGTTTAAAACTATGTATGTTATTGTTTTTCAAAAACACACACGTAAAACACACTTATCCAAAGTGTGCGTTTTCTATGTCCTCTAGTATATTAGAATCGACTGCCTTATCTAAATATGCCATGCAGAGCAAACCATGATTTCAAAATTATGGAAATACTATGACGGCAATGTATGACTAATATCGTTTATCGGTGACGTCCTTATATGTCGTCATACTCCGTGCATTAGAAAACGATAATGGGATGATATTTCACGCATTGATGAGTTATGCGAACAGATCATCAGCTAATGAACTACACTGAATTTGCTCAGGATATTTTGTATGGAATTGATGCCGCTACATTTTTGTTACGAGCTCATAATGTAGGAAACGCTGTTTATTTCTCACTCCATATTTTCATAAGTAAAAGCATTAGCTTCTATTGGTATGAATTATTAATGAACAATCGTCCCTAATATGCAGCATCTAACTCATTTCTGACTAAAAGTCCAATATTATCATGTAGTGTGTTTTTATCTTAGATATATATATATATATATTAGGGATGGCAACGAATAGCGCTTACGGGATTCGAATATCCGGTAGAGAAGGTATTCGAATACTGTAATAGTATTCGGATAATCGAACGTTCGAGTGAATATTCGAATATTTCGGTGTTCGTTGCCATCCCTAATATATATATATATATATATATATATATGCTGTATATAATTGTTTCTATTTTGAGAGCCTTATGGCAGATTGACATTGTCAAATAAGGTTCTTCGTTAAATAAAATCTATATTATTTATTAGTAGTAGTAGTAGTATTCCTTTATGGAAGTTACTGGATTTTTTCGGAATTAGACATTCCAACATTCAGTTCTGGTTTACTTTTACGCCCCCGCCGGCGATATAGCCCGAAATGGTGCTGATGCAGGCGTAAAACCCGAAATATAACATTACTTTTACGGCCGGGCTAGCTCAGTCGGTAGAGCGTTCGCCCTGTAAACGAGCCCCGGATTGGTTGTACAATATTCTCACCCTGTGCACTTTGTCGTCCAGCAAAAAGTCTGCGTTTGCCGAGAAGGAAGGACACCGTTGCTCAGCACGAAGAACAGTTGGATACTCATCTACATCTGAACAAGTCAGTACCTCACGATGAAATTCATAGATATGTAATTTCTCAATGTCAGAAGAAGATCAAGAAATGGAAACGCTGATCCATCTGATAGAACTGTCGATAGCGCCGACAGTGAATGCACACGTCCAACACGACGGCCATTCCGACTACGAAGGGCATCCGCATGAATGAGGAACGGTAGATGGGATCTAGGATAGTATCGTCATCGTATTACTGTTTGTTATTATAAATAATGTACCTTTAACATTTCGTTAATCTATTTAACTCTTTCAGCGCCGAATAAATTCAGAGCATATGCAAACAACATAGATCCAGATCAGCCGCGGCGTAACGCCGCATCTGATCAGGATCTATGTTGTTTGCTATTCCGACACGTGTTTCAGCTCCACTATCTGAAGAGCAATCAGCATACAGTCTGAACAAACGGCAAGTTCTATTCTGTCTGATCAGGTTCTCTGCGTTTTGCAAAGTCGCTCTTATGCGACCTTGGCGGTGAAAGAGTTAACGTTTCGTGTGTGGCGTTTCGTTTGTACACCGCTTTGTTGCACGACGCTTGTTACTATAAATAGATCATACTTAGCGTTCCATAGTTACTTCAATGGGATTGTCATGTTTCTATTGAGAGGTTGTATTTTAGGTTTTGCTGCATGTGAAAATTCCGATACATGACTCCATGAATGTCATCCAGACTCGTTATAGTATTGCGGCACACACTCGGGCTGACTGGTTACGACACCTGGTGTGTCTATAATGTGCCATATTGGAAACACCAATTTGGGTAAACATGATATGATAACATAAGTATATAATGTATTGATGTGTTTGGTTCATTCTCAGCGCATGTTGTAGGCCTACATTGAGAAACCGGAGAGCTCAGTTGCCGAGTGGTTACGGTCGTTATTTTTAAATCACTTGTCCCTCACCCCTGAATCCCAATGGGGTGTCGAACTGCTAAGTGTGAGGAAGCTATCCAGCTGGCCTCCGGAAGGTTGGTGGTTCTCTCATGTTGCTGGACCGCACCTAAACTACTGCTCAAAGGGACACTGGGCGTCTTCCTCCACCAATAACAGATTGAGAGTCGCTATATATGACCTAAGCATATAGCCCAAAACCAAACACAAACCACCACAGTTTTCACTTTACGTTCCTATCTAGTACAGCGGCGAGAGCCAGCGTCTTCTGATATAGCCTGTCATTTTATGCTTTCCAATGAAATATCGAAATTTATCAGTGAAATCAAATGTGTTATTCCATTGGTTGAAAGCAGTGGAATAGCACAATCTATTTCTGGCTTCTTTGCACGTGTGGTACCTAGCCGCTGCATGGTATACGGACTCAATCTGACAGTATTTTATGACGTCATTTATGGTCATCTAAACACGACATTCTAGCGTCATTTAGCGCACGGTTGCATCGTTTTTCATTCATAAAAACACTTTTCAGCATAAAATAAAAAGAATATTTGTTTGTGGAAGTGAATGATCGAATAATATTTCACTCATGAACATAGAAAGCTATTACTATCACTCGTGGCTAGCTCCACTTGTCAATCATGCTTCCACTGTTCTTTCGGTGAAACATAATTCGATAATTCACGGAATCAACCAACTGTCCTGTTATTATATAAATGCAACAGAAACAGGCAGCCATCAATAATGTACACCATAGGGATGTATTCCAAGCGTAGTAATTTAACAAGGCAATCTCGTGCAAAAGAAACAAATGAACGGCATACGTAGCCTTTGAACATTTCAAATGTGTCCATTACATGAAACAACCGTCTATTTGGACTAATTATTCTATTTAGTAGAGCTAGTTAGCTCTGTGCTGAATGTGTGTGTTTTACGTTTATTTATCGATTTATCGTCGCTACCGGTTGCCCACATGAGCGACGTCTCCTGAAGATATTATTCATTTTAGATTGTTGACGGATAGTGCAATGATACAGAAAGAGACCCATTCCAGAGTCTACTCTGGTTCTTTTACGCGCACGGTGTAGGCCTACAGCACCGACACGAGATCTCGGTTTAAAGTCCCATCTGAAAGACTGTGCTGAAGATTGATTATTGAGGGGTATACGTATAACTTAAACCGGTGAATCGAACACATATATCCGGAAATGAAACACGATTTAGTATAGACTTGACATTTCCCAAAAGTTTTTACAGACGGATTTGTAATCCAGTGGTAACACGCTGGGCTGGTTATCCAGGGATCGCAGGTTCGATCCCCCGTCTGACCGTAATAAAATTAACAGTCTTTCAGTTGGGACTTTAAACCGAGGTCTCGTGTCGGTGCTGTACACCGTGCACGCAAAAGAACCAGACGAGACTCTGGAATGGGTCTGTATCATTGCATTATCCTCCAAATATCTAAAATGACTAATCTCTTCAGGAGGCGTCGCTCATATGGGCCACCGGTAGCGAGGATAAATAAACGTAAAACACACACTCCCAAAAGTTTCAATCGAATTTCAAGTGCCTAACAATATACCATTCTTACGTCTTGGTACCTTGATTCAGTGGTAGATGGCCACTCTGTATGCGTTCTTATGTAATAACTAAACTTTATACGTGTAGTATCATATAGTCTCTTGTAATTACGATTACAATGATATTAAATTGCTATGTACATATATGTGGAAGTCGTGAGAGCGCAGTGTTAGAGTGTTCGCTTCAGATGCGAAAAGACGCTGGGCCGTTACGAGTGTGCCTTGTGCCTTAACTTCCACATGCCTCTTCTCTCTCCCTCGTGGCGATGGATTACATCCGGAATGCGGTCTCGAAAATGATTAATATAAATTGTAAGAACTTGTTTCGCGATCGAGCTAAAATAAATGTGTATAAACTAATGATATGTGAATGCGATAACGCATGATATAACAATATAACATTGCCAAATAATAACTTTAAAAAAGTCATGCAGAGCAGTGTTTGATTGGAACAATGCCTCTGTACATGTTCCATATCTTTCCTTCTACTTAGTTGCTGAAATTAATTCGATTAGTGTTTGAACAGTTATATTTAGATCTTAACGACAGGAATAAAGTTGTAATGGGAATTTTTCAAATAATTTGAAACCCCTGCCATATTTTCTTTCTTTGTAATTTCAGTTAATCTTTATTTCAGCCGTGGTAGACACATTAGCTTAACTTAATTAACAATAATGTTCATCTCGTGCAGCTGGTAAGGTGTTAATATAATTCACTGGTGGTGAAATCATGCTCATTGTACTCGATACTACCTGTATGCGGGGTGAGGGAAACTCGAGCCTCGCATTGAAGTGGATGGGGTAGGGACAACTGTTCTGCAAACCTCACATTGGGACTGGGAGAATAAGCCATGATAGTACTTGATAATGCTCAGGTGTGGGGATGTGTGTACGCACCTTCTGTTACACCGGTTATATAGAGATATACCTAATTAATTTGAACAGTTCACGGGTTACAGGACGTATCTCTGTTTTCAAGTAAAGAACAAGGAGGATGTTTTTATATGTTCGTATTAATGTATTTTCCTTTCATTCTTCCTGAATTTACAAGCTGAGCATTAACTAATACTGAGTATGTATCTTGATTAATTGTCGTAGACAAATTAGGGGACATAGTAGCCACAGTCCGTTCATCCGGAGGTCACAGAATGGGTTAAGCGGCTTCCTGACTGTATTGAGAAAAAATAGAACAATAGCTTCATTCCTTCAGCAGTATGGGTTTGTTTGATCACATAGGAAGATAAATGAAGATCAGAAATGGTGAATACCACTAGCCTGCGATGTCGGAACATCTCCGTATGCCCGTAACAAGTGACCGCTCTGTATCAGTAGTAGGGATTGCCCTGCTTTGATATCGAGCCTGGTCGTTTCAGAAACACATTAGTTATGGCCCATGGATAGCTACAATGTTTATATTTGTGAATACCATTAGCCTGCGATGTCGGAACATCTGTATGGCATTCCATAACAACAAGTGATCGCTCTTTATCAGTAGTACGTATTGTCCTGCTTTGATATCGAGCCTGGTCGTTGCAGAAACACATCAGTTATGGCCCTTGGATAGCTACAATGTTCATATGTTGACGATGAATTAAGTAATTAGTATGTAATATGCTTCCAAATTGGTTAGCATGTTCAGTGATGAAGTTCGATGACCAGTAGGTGACCATAGATGACCACACGATTCAACAGTTTACAAATAATTTATTTATCCACAATTTTCAGTCACATAATTATACATAAATAAAACAATGAACCATGTCATCATATCCCGTCCACGTTGTACGCCCATCAGTCTCTTGGTGTACACGTTCCCAGCTTAACACTTACAATACTAATCACAACTAAAGTTGAATTGTAAAGAGCATAGAGCCAGATAAGACGGCACAAAACATGCTGTCTGGTCAGGCTATATAATGTTTGTTACTCGGATAGTGGAGTGGAGCTAAAACACTTGGTTGAATAGCAAGGAATATAGATTCTGATAAGACACGACTTTGATCTATGTTGCTTGCACGTTCCTTCTCGGTTATTTGGCATTTTAATGGTTCAATTGGTTTTCCTAACGACACTAATGTAAATGTCAGTACTTTTTTTACCCATTTGATAGAAAACAAGTTGTCAATTTAAATGTTGTCTATTCATGGTAGAATACAGTTCAAAAGCGGTTTTCCCCAGGGATCAGTAATTGGACCCCTGTTGTATTTATTATTCATTATCGATTTGCCATTAGCATTACCAAGTGTAACTAACAACAATGATATGTACTCTGATAACACTAGAGCATATGGGACATGACTCGATTAGTAGATATAGTTCAGTCAATTCTTCAACCTGCTTTTAAACAAAAGTTTAAACTTTATTTATTTTACAACGATTGCGAAGCAAATTCTAACAACTTATATTAATCACTCTCGTTGGCGCAGATGAAAGTGTATATGTCGTTATTTGTGTGGGAGGAAACCGGAGTACTCTGAGAAAACCCACCGTCTGATCTGGAGACCACCGTGCCATCTCACATACTTCCCGGTCCGAGGATCGAACCGGGTTTGCTTTGGTGAGAAGCGAGCGCGCTAACCACTGCGCCAACCTGCCTTAATATTGCTAGCACAGGGGTATACTACTAACGGCAGTATTTCTAAAACAGACAGGTATCTAGGTAGAACCACTATCAACAAGACAACTGCTGGATAGCTTATTCTCATGAAATTACAGACGATTTGGGCCTGGACAAGTGGTTGGGGGTTCATTACACATTGTTTAAAAAAGCATTTAAAAACAGTTTGATAAATCATAGGCTTGACACTATACATACAACACGTTTAAGCCATATCAAAGCATATTTAAAAATGGCATCCCGTCACTATCAGAATAATTATAGACATACCTATAGTGTCGAGCCTTTGATTTATCAAAAACGTTCTTAAAATGCATTTGAACTCGCAAACACTTGTCCAGACCACAATTATAACGCTGTTTAAAACATAAATATAACGCTACTTTGCGTAGTGACGTCATGACAATTTAGTGACGGCATGACAATATGCGCTGACACTTGGCGCCACAATGAAAGTAGCAAGGCTATCTATTAAAACGAGCGCGCTATGGTAAAGTGGTAAAAAAAGGATTTTACATTCGTGGTGGTGATTTAATACCATATTTTACAAAAGGTTCCCTTAATAGCAATCTTCCAAAACTGGTTTCATAAAATATAGTATGAAATCACTACTCAATCCAATCATTTTAGTTTATTAATACTTGCCACCACATAAATGCATCTGGGCGAGTAAAATCACAACTCATGTAAGATCTTATATATATATATCCATCTGTACACCTGTCATAGCTAAGACATAACAATTGTGTCGTAATTATGTTGTATCGATGGCTATGATTGGTTCTTTAAATCACTACCCAATAGCTGACATCGTTACGTCTGCTGGTGTACGAATTATAATATATAACATATTGCATTACATAATTGTAAAGCTAAAGAACGAAAATGAACGAAGCAATGATTGCATGCACGCACATGTCGTATATACCAACAGTTATGTGTACCATACTCTCACTATATATTTAAGGATAAAAGTAAACCAATGTTGGGTTGATTGAGGGCATACAAGTCATGTGTGCTGTTTAGTGTCGGGGGTGGGGGCATCAGCAGGCAGAGTATACACTTTACACTTCTGAAAAGATTCAAGATCCTACAAATATTTAGTTTAAACTTTATTTATTTTACAAAGATTGCGAAGCAAGTTTTAACAACCTCTCGTTGGCGCGAATGAAAGCGCAAATGTGGTCATTCGTGTGGGAGGAAAACGGAGTACTCGGAGAAAACCCGATCTGGCGACCATCGTACCATCTCACATGCTTCCCGGTCCAAGGATCGAACCCGGGTTGCATTGGTGAGAATCGAGCGCACTGTGCTAATCGGGCAGCTATAAATATGTGTTATCAACTATGCTAGGAAGCAGCTTAATGCAGCTCTATGTGGGCTTTACGTGACTGACATGTAGCAATAGTAGTAAGGGCAACATGTACGACTGACGACCTATGCAATAAACACTCAAAATAGCGACCAGATTACCATTGTCATAACTACAAGCAAATAAACAGTTTTATACTTAATTGTGATTTAAATTTGCCCCACTCATGCTGTGTCTATTTATATGAAAAGGATTGGCAGTTTCTTACGGAGGTTGGTGCACCAAGTACTGGTTAACGCTGGAGCCTGCCAAGGAAATGTGTTGTTGGGTAAACTGCCCGCCGTCGATATAGCTCTCAAAACATAGTGCTGATGAAGGCAAAAAAACAGAACAAACAACAACAAACTACTTAATTATGATTTAAATTTGCTACCTTTCGATAACATCAGTCATGTTACTATATAGCATTGAGAAGGTTGAAAGTACGAACACTCCCACATAATTTAATTATTTGACATTGTGCAATTAATTGCTCACCGACAATATCTCTCGATAAAATCAGTCATATGTTAGTTACTATATAGCATTGAGAAGGTTGAAAGTACGAACACTCCCACATAATTTAATTATTTGACATTGTGCAATTAATTGCTCACCGACAATAGCACTATATAGCATTGAGAAGGTTGAAAGTACGAACACTCCCACATAATTTAATTATTTGACATTGTGCAATTAATTGCTCACCGACAATAGCGGTCCTCACGCAACACTGAGAGGCTGATAACATCCTAGCTGTGATCACTTTTGAAACCTCTGCTATAGTGGTTGAATCTGTAGCACTAAAGTACATGCATGTCAAGCGAACAAAAATTCCAACCACATTTAATTATTTGGAAACATTTTCTTGGAAATCTCGTATTTAGTTATTTACAGCAAATTTAGAAAAACAGGTTGGCATTTCGTTCATAAACTAGTTCGTTACGTTGTATGACCTCCTTGAAAATATATGTTGACAAATAAGAATTCTTGCTACACGGAAATTAGTGACGAGTTTGGAAATGTGTGACGAGTTTGGAAATGTGTGTGAATATTCATATTTACTTAATGGGAACACGTTTATATATCGCAGTATATTGTATGCCATGACGAAGAAGCATACCACCATGGTCAGTTCGAGCCCCGCATCAACCCCCAGGGTGGTGTCCTGGATTCCATTAACAATGAGGTCCCGAGAGCGATTTCATTAATCTTGTAAGATTTATTTGTGGGAGTAGGTTAACACCGCACCAACAACTTAGGTCATATGGCGACTTTCTAGCTATTATTGGTGGAGGATGACCCCGTGTGCCCCTTCTGGCAGTATTTCATGCGCGGGCGGCCAACCGGGTATAACCACCGACCTTCCACAAACCAGCTGCTTAACTTCCGTGCATGAAATAATTGCACACCCCAGTAGGATTCGAACCAGCAGCTGTGAGGGCCAAGTGATTTGAAGTCAACGACCGTATCAACTCGGCTACGGAGGCCCCCAATAATGTCGTAAGAACTTATGTAGGGAACGAGCTAAAAGACATTGCATAGGGGATGATGCATTTAGAATAAATCCATTAATCTCTGGAGGTAACCGAGCTGATTGCTATGGTAATTTACAAGTATGGACATTGACAATTGATATATATTCTCAGACAAGTGTTAAATAGCGGATCAGTGGTCAAGTGAATTGTAATCCAGTGGGTCGCAGCTTCGATCCGCCATCTTATTAAAATTACTCATACCATAGTCTTTCAGACAATTTAAACCGAGAGCTCGTGTCGGTGCTTTGTAACGCGCACGTAGACGAACCAGAGGTGACTATGGAACGGGTCTGTCTGTATCATTTCACTATCCTCCAACATCTAAAATGACTAATCTCTTCAGGAGGGGTCGCTCATAAGGACAGCCAGTATCGACGATAAATAAACAACCACACAATTGCTAAAGAAGCACATTCCGTATATACCATTCTAGTTTAGACCTCATTAAATACATGAATGTGTATCACTGGATCAGCCACACTCAGCATCGTACTTCCTGGGATTCAGTATACAGTCTACATCCGTTTTGTCGAATTCCGTCGGGCCGAACAAAATACTTCGACATAACCGAAGTTTGACGTAACGAAATTCGATATAAACAGAGTAAGTTATATGTAAAATGATAGTGTCTGAAACGGGACTTTTATCCGACTTCGAGATAACTGGATAATTCGACATAACCGACTTTGACATAACGGATGTAGACTGTATATCTATTCGACTCATGGGGTATCCGAGTCGGGCTTAGGCTGTCCGATTAGGGCAGTGGTTAGCGCGCTCGCTTCTCACCAATGCAACCAGATCGGACAGTTGGGTTTTCTCCCACACGAATGACCACATATACGCTTCCATCTGCGCCAACTAGAGTAATTAATATAAGGTGTTAAAACTTGTTTCGCAATCGTTGCAAAATAAATAAAGTTTAAAGACGTGTTGAATACGTGTGGAAGAAAGACGCATGTTATATTAATATTGTTATTATATTATGCATCAGGTCTATATATGACTATGTATAGAATACAAATACGACATGTCCTTTGTGACAAGTAAATAAAAAACAACGTGAATATGTAATTACATAAGCTGCCTGCCATTTATACAGTCGCTAACGTAGATTGTGACATTTGTGTCTGTTAACCCATTTCATTCTGGATATATGTAAAGGCTTTTGCAAACAACATAGATCCAGATCAGCCGCAGCGTGACGCTGCGTGCTGATCAGGATCTATGTTGTTTGCTGCATAGCCAAGTGTCTTAGCAAGATCATCTGAATAGCAAACAGCATAGATCCTGATCAGACGGCACGTTCCGTGGCGGTTGATCTGGCTCTATGTTCTTTGCAGATACCGTTTGAACGGTATCCAGAATGAAATGGGTTAAAATGTACCAAATCCAAGACTAATGGTCGAGTTTGGGAGAGGAATTCAAAAATTCAAATATTGTAAAAATTGTATTATTCGTACGCTTTACATGTAATTTATTGGAATAAATACTGTTTAAGCTAAACTAATGATCATCTGGTGTATAGTTGACAGTTACGTAACTATTTGATAACGCCAATTTTAATTGTGATGTTTTAGATTAACTATAACTGGAAACTATTCATTCTCAACAGTACACATAAATCAGTCTAGAAAACTACAACGATATACTGACATACAGTTTTAAACCTGTGTTAAGCAGCCAGCTAAGGGAATCACAGAAAGTGGCTGCTTAGCAGAGGTGGCTGCTTAATAGAGGGACAATGTGTAATAAAACAACATATTGTGAATCTGGAAAATGGCTGCTTAATACAGGTTGGCTGCTTAATGGAGGTGACCACTAACACCGGTTTGACTGTACACATCTATTGATATACACATATATTGAACTCCAAGACAATCACAACGCAACTTCCAAATCTTGTAATATATAACTATATTTCCCGTCAATAATAATTTCTTTCTGAATAATAAATAACATAAAACAGCTCTCT
>CM026404.1:8333288-8363188 GCA_014843695.1 Archivesica marissinica
GCAACAGTAGCAGTAGCAGCAGCAGTAGTGGCAGCAGTAGCAGCAGTAGCAGCAGTAGTAGCAGCAGCAGTAGTAGTAGTAGCAGCAGTAGCAGTAGTGCATCAGTAGCAGCAGTAGTAGTAGCAGCAGTAGCAGTAGCAGTAGTAGCAGTAGTAGCAGCAGCAGTAGTAGCAGTAGTAGTAGTAGCAGCAGTAGTAGCAGCAGTAGTAGCAGCAGCAGCAGTAGTAGCACCAGCAGCAGTAGCAGCAGTAGTAGCAGCAGTTGTAGCAGCAGCAGTAGTAGTAGCAGTAGTAGCAGCAGCAGTAGGCAGCAGTAGTAGCAGCAGCAGCAGCAGTAGTAGCAACAGCAGTAGTAGCAGTAGCAGCAGCAGTAGTAGCAGCAGCAATAGTAGCAGCAGCAACAGTCAGTAGCAGCAGTAGTAGCAGCTGTAGTAGCAGCAGTAGCAGTAGCAGCAGCAGTAGCAGCAGCAGCAGCAGTAGTAGCAGCAGTAGTAGCAGTAGCAGTGCAGTAGTAGCAGTAGTAGCAGCAGTAGTAGTAGTAGCAGCAGTAGTAGCAGCAGCAGCAGTGGTAGCAGCAACGGCAGTAGTAGTAGTAGCAGCAGTCGTAGCAGTAGTAGCAGTAGCAGCAATAGTAGCAGCAGTAGCAGTAGCAGCAGGTCAGTAGTAGTAGTAGCAGCAGTCGTAGCAGTAGCAGCAGTCGTAGCAGTAGCAGCAGTAGCAGCAGCAGCAGCAATCGTAGCAGTAGCAGCAACAGTAGTAGCAGCAATAGTAGCAGCAGTAGCAGCAGCAGTAGTAGCAGCAATAGTAGCAGCAGTAGTAGCAGCAGTAGTAGCAGTAGTAGCAGCAGCAGTAGCAGCAGTAGTAGCAGCAGCAATAGTAGCAGTAGTAGCAGCAGCAGTAGTAGCAGCAATAGTAGCAGCAGTAGTAGCAGCAGTAGCAGCAGCAGTAGCAGTAGTAGCAGCAGCAGCAGTAGCAGTAGCAGCAGCAGTAACAGTAGCAGCAGTAGTAGTAGCCACAGTAGCAGCAGTAGTATCAGCAGTAGTAGCAGCAGCAGTAGCAGCAGCAGTAGCAACAGCAGTAGTAGCAGCAATAGTAGCCACAGTAGCAGCAGCAGCAATAGCAGTACTAGTAGCAGCAGTAGCAGCAGCAGCATCAGTAGCAGCATTAGTAGCAGCAGCATCAGTAGTAACAGCAACATCAGTAGTAGCAGCAGCAGTAGCAGCAGCAGTAGCAGCAACCCGCCTTCGGGTGGATACATAAAACTGCGCAGCTTTTCCATGCGTATATATAATGGGTAACACTATAACACTATATTAAACTGATCAATCACACCGTATCCGTGACCTAGTTGTTAAGGCGCCCGCCTACGGAGCGGGAGGTAGAAGGTTCGAACCTCGTCAGGGGTTCTTTCTGATATGGCCGGTTGATGAGCCGCCAGCTAGTTAAATAAATACCGATTGCCTGGCATACAAGCATAGGATTTACACTTAACACACACGTGTTCTTTAAAAGCAACAAATCGACAGTTGTTCACAGACTATACCGGAAGATCAGTGTTAGACATGTGTTCGCTATATTATGATATGATACAGTTTACTCTAGACGTTCTAGGAAGTTGCAGCAGTATAAATGGTGGCATATCTGCCAATACAAACAAACTTGAACGATTAAGATAAGGTGGAAGTATGTAACAGTATTAAATCAATCATTACCATAGCAAAGGTTGCAGTGTTCTGATTACAGTCTTAATGAAACCATTAACATGATCGATAATGGATGAAATTATTAACATGATCGATATTCAACCATGATAATATCGATCAAATCAAACTGAAATGGACCAACAGGAACTGTCCGATTAGCGCAGTGGTTAGCGCGCTCGCTTCTCACCAAATGCAACCCGGGTTCGACCCACGGACCCGGAGGTATGTGAGATGGTACGGTGGTCGCTATATCGGACAGGTGGGTTTTCTCCGGGTACTCCGATTTCCTCCCACACGAATGACCACATTTACGCTTTCATCCGCGCCAACGAGAGTTATTAATATAAGTTGTTAGAACTTGCTTCGCAATCGTTGTAAAATAAATAAAGTTTAAAAAACAACAACAGGAACCCGGTTTTGTAGATAATATCTCTCTACAGCTCTATTTCAATTATCATAACAGTTCAAAAAGATTTTTTTAAGTTAAACATATATATGTGTGTCATTAGGGTTAGACACCCATGCCCTGCTTTTTTTGGGCCGGGATCCTGTTTGTCTTCAGATGTATTTTTATAATGTTACTTGCATTTCAGAAACTCAATTAATAATTATTATGTATGGACGCCCAATTGGAACCCATTCTGTACACTGTCGGCGGGTTTTGTGTGTGTTTTTTACGTTTTTACTATTTATCGTAACTACTAGTTGCCAAGATGAGCGACGCCTTCTGGAGAGATTATTCAGTTTAGATTTTGGACTGTACATGTACTTCACTGGTCTCCTCTGTTTCTTTTAATCTATTAAATGCACGGTGCAAAGCACCGACATGAGAAGTCCAACCTGAAAGACTGTAATATTCAGCTAGGGACAGACGGGGATCGAACTCACGACCGCAGTCCAACGTGTTAACCACTGCACGCGTACGGGTGTTCTTGTGTGTTTCGAGTTTATATAGGTATGCCTGCTGTAAGACGGTAAGTGATGGACCGAACCGAAGGTCTCTTACACGTTGAGACTATACTCTCGCGTGTACACTACTCGTCTTACTGTTGGCGATATGTGCAGAGTATGAATAGTAGTACTTCAAACAGCACACATTTGTTTAGTTTAATCATATTTTATTGCTTGTTTATATACAATACAATTACAAATATAAACATGATACATATATAAGCAAAATGATACAACTGCAATGCTATGCTTATACATGTACATGAACACTGTAAGAATAAAATATAGAAGCAAATGGGTTGGGCTACAAGTTTTACCAACATTAGCGAGTGCCCTCCCCAATAAACCAGAATGATGTTAACAAGATGACGGTAGTGATGTGTACTGTAATAACTATATTATTTTAACGTGAGGAAAATAAATGATCAGGATTAGAAAGGACAAGAAAATAAAATAGAAACAATAAATAGAGACGCATTCTGTAACAGCTCTCTGCTTCTGTGCCATACGCACCGTACCCCCAGCCAGCCAGCCAGCCAGCCAACCAGCCAGCCAGCCAGCCAGCCAGACAACCAGCCAGCCAGCCAGCCAGCCAGCCAGCCAGCCAGCCAGCCAGCCAGCCAGCCAGCCAGCCAGTCAGCCAGTCAGTCAGTCAGTCAGTTAGTCAGTCAGCCAGTCAGTCAGTCAGTCAGTCAGTCAGTCAGCCAGCCAGCCAGTCAGCCAACAAGCCAACCAGTCAGCCAGCCAGCCAGCCAACAGCCAGCCAGCCAGCCAGCCAGTCAGCCAGACCCAACCCCCAACACATTTGTATTGTAATGTAATGATGGTTTGAAATTGTATTAATGTGTACAATACCATGAAGAAGGGAATTATGGTTCAGCCGGATGATTTATAATAAAGCCATGCACTAGCTGGTCTCCGGACTCTGGCTGTGTGGATAGCACGAGAAACATAGGGTGTATAATATACTGGAAATACTAACCCGTTTGAACCCAAAACCAATATACAAGAGTGCATGGTCTATCCAAAGAGTTCTTCCGACAGAAGAGCAAGTAGGAACTCCTGGTTGATCATCTGACACCGGAGACCCGTGTACCCGATCCTGCACCTGAAAATGAACACAAAAGTTATTGAACATTTCGAGAACGAATATTTGTTTTTCTCTGTTGTTGGGGTTTAAAGTCGCAACAACCGCTTAGAACTCTCCAGCTAATATTGGCGGAGGAGGAATACCCCGGATGTCCCGCCCCCGAGCACAATTACAGGCTCGGACGGACCATCCGGGTAGAACCACTGATCTACCGCAAGTCAACTGGATAGCTTCCTTACATGAAATAATGCGACACCGCTGGTGGGATTCGAACCTACAGTGGTGAGGGGCGTGTTTGATAGCAGCTACCTTAACCACTAGGTCACGGAGGCCACATTGAGAATGAAGACAGACATAAACGCAATATATGTATAGGATATAAGACGAAAACCATCCAATATGTAAAATAGAGTAGCCCATCATATAATCCAATATTTTACATATCTTACTTATAACACACACTTATATAACAAAATCCTACTAATTAAAATCGTTAATTTCGTACATGTACGCGTAGTATTTAACATAATATATTATAATAATCCGCTATGTTGACATAACCGAAGTTTGACTTAACGAAATTCGATATTTATAAACAGATCAAGTTATATGTAAAATAATAGTGTCTGAGACTTTGATCTGACTTCGAGATAACCGGAGAATTCGACATAACGGATGTAGACTGTATATGTAAAATGTTCATTTCTTGATTACATGTAAAATACTGAAATGAATAATGTTTAAAGCGACACTACATTAGTGAAAACGCACATTTCTACAGAATGTATTTTCCTATTATATTGTATAATCTTTTTCCAAATATTTGCCTCAAATATTGAGTGTTTCAACTAATAAACAAACGTCGTATACGCGATTTGTTGACATAACAAAATAATGTAAAGAAGGTCGACATGTATGCGTAATGCAACGCGTGTGTCATGCATAACACGATTTATGGTACAGATTTACCGTTATATCTGACATGTGTGCCTATGCATATTTATTTTGTAGACTAGTCTTAGTTAAATTATCTTTAAACGACATTATCTCGCGTTTAGTATTGACTCCGATGACAAACAAACTTCAATTCAGGAGCGTGGATGGTCGTTATATGAACTCCTACTTTCAATTTTGAAAGTTTGTAGATCACAAAAATACTGTTTATTGATTCAATGTTAGTGTTCGAATGTATTCGGAAGAATTTGTAGTAGCAACGCATTTATTAGTGAAAAAATTACTTTTTGTGATGTAATGTCGCTTTAAACAAACGTGCACTATTCTACTTTATTTATCATGAAACACGAAGCAGTCTCATCAAGCATACAACTATTAACGAACAGTTCAATAATATGTATATATTTGGATGTCCGATTAGCGCAGTGGTTAGCGCGCTCGCTTCTCACCAATGCAACCCGTGTTCGATCCTCGGACAGAGAAATATGTGAGATGGTACGGTGGTCGCCAGATCGGACAGGTGGGTTTTCTCCGGGTACTCCGACTTCCTCCCACACGAATGACCACATACCGGTATACGCTTTCATCCGCGCCAACGAGAATGATTAATATAAGTTGTTAGGACTTGCTTTACTTTTAATTGAAATTTGATAATTATCAGAACACTGTTTTACGTGTGAATATGAGTATATAATTCCCCCTCTAACCAAGTACACACTTTCTTTATACTGTGAGTATATGTGGAGGGCTGTAAAATTTCATAACTTGTAGCCCAACCCATTTGCTGTTTTCCCAGATTAAATCGTATACAGCAATACTAATTAAGCCTAATTTAATTTCTAATTGTTTTTCGTGTATTTCATTATATGTATAATTGTAATGTAATGTATGAACAAAATGCAATAAAATATTATTAAACTAAAAACAATATATAGCCTACGATCAAACGACCGACCTGAAACAAACACTTCGTTTAAGCAAGGACCATTGTCTTTCTACAGCTCACTATCGTTGGTTATATTAGAACTGCCGCTCGACAGAGTAATGCTTTTATTCCATGACTGGAATTGGCAAAACAAAATATTGGGACTGAAAATCTGGCTCAAATTTGAAAAGTTTGACAACATTGTCGGTTGTAGCATCGTTAAGCGAAACAACCTCCCCTAAACGTCATAAAAACGTCACGTGTCATCTAATGACATCATAGATCTTACATTCTATGACAAATGGAATTCGTCTTCTATTGAGATACACAGTATACACTTTCAATCAATTAGTTAATTTATACAAATTTATTTTAGCTCGATTGCGAAACAAGTTCTTACAACTTATAATCACTCTCGAGACCTCATTCCTAATGGAATCCATCGCCACGAGAGAGAGAGAGAGAGAGAGAGAGAGAGAGAGAAGAGGCAACGTGGAAATTAAATGCCTTGCCTAAGGGCACAATCGTAACGGCTCCAGCGGTGCTCGTACTCCTGACCTTTCGCACATGGAATTAACGCGCTATCACGACTTCCACTTTGGACTGGTAATCCATCGATCCCCCGTCTGACATTAATAAAATGAACAGACTTTCAGTTGGGACTTTAAACCGAGGTCTCGTGTCGGTGCTTGACACCGTGCACGTAAAATAACCAGAGGAGACTCTGGAATGGGTATCTGTCCGTATCATTGCACTATCCTCCAAACATCTAAAATGACTAATCTCTTCAGGAGAATGGGCAACCGGTAGCGAAGAAACACAATAAATAATCAATATCCCGTTTTATAAGCATCTAATGCCCGCCCGCATTCCCCATTGTCTTTTTTTTTAACAGTAAATATTTGCAGACTATTCTAAATCTTCAAGTATCTTTAAATAGTATCAGAAATCGTCTGATAACAACTTATTAGATATTTATTGGCCATAATTGCTTAATATCTCAATAAATGCATATGCTAACATTTAAGCCGCACTCATTGGTATTTGCAAACATGAAATACAGTTTTATGTACGGCACACGAGAGGCAGGTTATGAGTGATTTACGCGGCTATATACTATCGTATGTCGACTTCCCACAAAGAAGAACTTGTTAATAAATTATCTGGCTGCTATGAACGTTTCTTTTATCGTCGTATTTATGACGATGTTCGATCATATTCTTGTAACTTTTCTTGGCTGAGCATCGTTCACAGTCAGCTGTCTGTGAAGTGCATTCATTTTAAAGCGAGTGTCCCACAAGGCGCTACGTCATTACCCTTCATAATTGTGGCGGATATTTCAAAACTGCACGAGAGACGGTTCTATTATCTTGTTAAGTGCTAATTGGTGAAGGCTTGTTTCACTGAACAAAGTTATTAGGATGTCGGGCAACTAATACGCATTAACAGTCTGGTATTAGAAGCCGAGGTCTCATGTTTCGATGCTATACACCGGGCATGTAACAGAACAAGGGGTACTTCTGACATTGGAGAGTCTTCCGTATATTGCACTAACCTCAAAAAAAGAGAAAAACTAATATACTTCTGGAGTCACTGTATACTCATAACAAACCAAATAAAAATGTTATTACGCTGAAAAATCAGGTAAAGCATGTTTTCAGTCACCGTTATTGTTTCGTGATTTTTATCGATTTTATTTTATCATTTTTACCCCGTCGACTGAGTAATTTCACGAATTGGTGATTCATACACTGACACCGTCACGTCCAGATTTGAGTCCCATAAATGTTTAATACATTTTTATATCGGATTTCGCTGTTAGGTTTACCGTATGCCAAGCAATTCAACATATTTAAATGGTGTAAAATGTAGATAAATTACTTCCATATTTATGTCAGCGTCTTGTACAGATGCATTGCGCATCGTCGAACCGTATGTGCAGCTTCCGGTTTTATTTTAAGAATCACGAGGCACTCGAAAGGTGTATATTTTAAGGGCTATATGCCCTGCCTAGCACAGAGATATTATAATTTATTTATCCCCATCCTTATCCAATCAAAATACTGGAAACTGCATTGAAGTGTAATATAAAAAAAATATTGGATCAGTACTGTGGTGGTTTTGTTTGTTTTGTCACGATGCGAATCAAAACACGAACCGGTAGGGAATGTCATTTTCAGTCATAACCCATACTCTCATAAAACCGCTGTGCCTAGTATTTAGTGTTCCGATGACGTCTAGTGGTAGCCTAAATTTAGTAAATTATATCTATATATAGTAACCAAATTGGTGTTTTTCATATGGGCGGCCGCCTGTGTCCAGATGATTATATAGCAGAGTTTGTGCATGAGTTTATCTCGAGCTGTTGTTCCATATGGTTTATATAATGTGAAGGCTGATGTATGACATCCCAGAGATAAGAGAAACGACTGGCGGGTGAGAATTCTACATTTAGACTATACTATGTTGTTTATTAATGAGCTGTAGGCACTTAGTTTAGTTTACTAAGGCACACACAAAGAAATGTGTCGGTTTCCTGTCATATTGACCAAATAACTGTTTACTAAGGCACACACAAAGAAATGTGTCGGTTTCCTGTCCTATTAACCAAATAACTGTTTAATAAGGCACAAACAAAGAAATGTGTTGGTTACTTGTCCTATTAATCAAATAACTGTTTACTAAGGCACACACAAAGAAATGTGTCGGTTTTCTGTCCTATTAACTAACTAACTGTATACTAAGACACACAAAAAGAAATGTGTCGGTTTCCTGTCCTATTAACTAACTAACTGTTTACTAAGGCACAAACAAAGAATAAGTCGGTTTACTGTCCTATTGACTAAATAAATAGATGGACTGTCTTCGTAATTGTAAATAGTTTTGTGCGGAGGGAAAGGTTGTTTGCGGGAAATATACTAAGTCCTTAAGCATTATATATTTATGAGAAAATGCATATATCATAGAGTTTATGACGACGGAATGACCGTGGTGACATCATCATTTCTACTACAAGCATTCATGATTTCACGATTTCAACTTCACGGATTTACGATGTCACCTACACGAATTCACGAGGTCACGAATTCAACCACACGAATTCACGAGGTCACGAATTCACGAGGTCACGAATTCAACCACACGAATTCATGAATTCACGTTTTCAACATCATTATTTCACTATTTCAACTACAGGAATTCACGAATTTCGCGAATTCATTATTTCAACTTCGTGAATTCGTGAAGTTGAATCGTGAAATGATCAAATAGCGAATGTTACCACCGGTTTTACGTACAAAACTCGTCAAGTGTCACTAACCGCTATCTGACCCTAATACAATTAACAGTATTTCAGAAGGGACGTTAAACCGAGGTCTCGTGTCGGTGCTTTACATCGTGCACGTAAAAGAACCAGAGGAGACTCTGGAATGGGTCTCTGTCTGTATCATTGCACTATCCTCCAAAAATCTAAAATGACTAATCTCTTCAGGAGGCGTCGCTCGTATGGGCAATCGATAGCGACGATAAATAAACGTAAATACACACACTAACTGCAACCTGCTAACCATTCAAATATCGTATTATCATCGTGGAAAGGAAGTTTACATACGCGCTCTTCTTGTTGTCCAAACAATTGTACATATATTGTATGAACTGAATAAACTATGTTTAAACTAATTTACCAAATCGCAAATATCTTCAGTACTAGTAATAATTTTATTGTTGAATTAAATAGAAACTAATCTGTTATTACTGTTCAATTTACAGTTAAATATTCTTATATCAGAGGGCCCTATATAAGGAATATTAGATGGCCCTAAGGAAGATACAGACGGATATGTAGTCCAGTGATAAAACGCTGGACTGGTAATCCAGGGATCGCAGGTTCGATCCCCCGTCTGACCCTAATAAAATTAACAGTCTTTCAGATGGGACTTTAAACCGAGGTCTCGTGTCGGTGCTCTACATCGTGTACGTAAAAGAATCAGAGGAGACTCTGGAATGGGTCTTTGTCTGTATCATTGCACTATCCTCCAATAATCTAGCATGACTAATCTGTTCAGGATGCGTCGCTCATATGGGCAACCGGTAGCGACGATAAATAAACGTAGAACACACACTAAGGAAGATTAGTTCAGAACTAATTAGGTAACCCTCTATAAATAAAGAAATATATCTGTCAGTGTTAGAGTTGGTAGTGTCGGGCTCAGCCCCAGGCTATCAATTCTCGAACAATGTTCGGAGGTAGATTGTATTGAAAAGCATTGTTTGCATTCAATGAATAATATTGTGTAACTATTTCGGTAGACTGACCTTATACTGACATTTCCGACCCATTTTCTGTTTGTTTGTTTGCGCAATATGACGTACTGTAGCAAGATTAATACTGGTATGTTTGATTGATTCACAACGAAAATATTAGAGGGAACCAATTCTCGACATTGACCTACAGGGAACCAATTCTCGACCTTGACGTACAGGGAACCAATTATCGACCTTGACCTACGAGGCTAATTGTGGTAAATATGCAATCTGACACAAAACTTCAAAGCAACATATTTATTTAACAATGTCTTCTTGATATATATTTAAACTAGTCAATATAAAAGAATAAATAAAATCTACAAAACTCCAACCCAATAACACTAACATTGAAACGTTAATTAACATTTCACAAATACGTGCTCTATACACCTAGCATGTTTCATACTGTTTTAGTTTCCATCGAGGCATGGTTATCTGTAAAACAACAAAACCAATCCAATCATCCTACTATTATAGTGTGAGTGCTGGTTACATACTACTCGACTCGTGTTTAGGTGTTTGGGTCTATGGTTCATATTGCCACTTTTATCGTTAATCCATTCACTCACTTATATACTGTAATGGTGTAGATATCATGATAAAATATGTTCTTATCCAATTACTAGAATCCTAGTTATATCTATATATGTATAAATTTTTATTTATATTTCCATATATTATTGTCATGGGTAAATGCTTAAAATTGCATCTGTAATTGTGAAGCGCAATAGAATAATATTTAATTTTTGCGCTATATAAATGCTATGTATTTGTATTTGATTAAACATTTACTCAACTACACTACGTCATAAATGGAGCGCTGTCAGCTATTTACATGGGCATGGTAAAAAGTACTACTGGATCACGGATTTTTGACAGATGTAAGCAACCCGTTTTTAGTTAAATTCTACGGAGATGTGATTATAAATTGTCTTCTGATATGAATAGTTCCGTAAAACATTGTAATACTTACAACATTTCAGTTTAAATCTTCTCGCTGGAACAGGTAGAATGTGTTTTTAAAAATGTTGGTAACCTGGTGCTAAGTACCATGTCTTATTCCTATATCGCATAGTTATTATCCATAGCAGCGCGGTGGCGATGATGGTTCGACGCCAGGCTTATACTTTTACAGTATAATTGTAATTCACAACAGTGCGAGGTTTCCCTGTGCGTGTAGTCGTAGTGCGTATGGTGCATGGATGGTTACTCATTCTACCGGCGATATGTGAGCAACCGCTGTGTGGGTTGTGGTGGTGATGCAGTTGCATAACGGCTATGTTTGTTGTTACTAGGCAACGTAGGCTTGGGATAACTATGATGCTTTCATTGTATGTAGAGTCTGAGTCATAATAGAGCAAAATAAAATATTATTAAACTAAACGCTATGCCATACTAAGATAATTCATATCAGTATTTCGGATGAGACACAGTTGTGGTATTTAAATATATTTTAATATAATATAATAAATATATGTGCAGTTCACATACATTTATTGTTAAACTGTAGGTCAGATTCAAGTACATTTGGAACCATATTCCTTAATAAATTATGATTGACGGTATAACTAAAATGTGACCTTCTGGAAATATCAAAAGATAATTGCATCAGAAAACATAAAACGTGTTTTCATTGGCTATCTAAGTATGTAATACTCTGTTTAATTAGCTGAAACACCTATTTATTAAAACTGGACACTCGGCCACAATATTCTGAAGACCGCCTACGTGGTCGAGTGGTTAAGGTCGCTGACGTGTATACCACTGAAACCTATCATCACTGATGGTCACGGGTTCGAGCCCCGCTCAGACCGTGTATCTTTGTATGAACAAGTTGGCAGCTTCTTACTGAGGTTGGTGCACCAAGTACTGGTTAACCGCTGGAGCCTGCCCAGGAAAGGTATTGTTAGGTAAACTGCCCGTCGTTCAAATAGGAAACCGGTAGCGACGTTAAATAAACTTAAATAATAAATAAGAAACATTATTCTGATTGGATCATAGAAAATGGCGTGTTTGTCTTGGAGAAGAGAGAACGCAATTTGGTTCTGTTACTGCATTCTGAGTGTAAAAATGCACTTATAATGTAACATCATTTATGTAATCGCTGACAGAAAAATGAATAATAATTAATTACTTGTCCGATTAGCACAGTGGTTAGCGTGCTCGCTCCTCACCAATGCAACTCAGGTTCGATCCTCGGACCGGGAAGTATGTTCGATTCCAAATCCGACGCTCTACCACTGGACCACGGACGCCACTGTATCATTGTGTCAACAATAGAATTTGCTCCAATGGTTATCCCATATTTCTTTAATATGATCATGGATTTGTAATACAGCATCTTAATCCCTGTCCAGACCTATAATCCACTCTCATATAATAGATTGTTCCAAACATATCCTTTATCTCAATGGTTTGGTCTATTGAAATAGAGAATGTTTTTAAGATTGGTATGTGTAGAAACAAACGTTATCCCTAATATTCCTCGGACTTCATCAGTATATAGCCGGCTACACTAAATATTGTAGTTGTAATTTGACAAAGGCATATGACGACTGAGCCGGCTACAGGTACCAAGCTTTTTCTAAACTACGCAAGGTCAGGGAGCCAAAACTATTTTGGAAGCGTGTACAGGAAATCAATGTTTGTTAAGATGCAAACAGTATTTATAATTTAGTCTACGCGCAGTAGTTATTTCTCAAATACAAAACAAGGAAAACACGAATGTCTTCTCCTTGCTGAATATTCTTGTGATATTTGAAATCTCTACTTGTTTGCATCTTTGCCGTAATACCGAACAGCCTTGTTGCAATACCGGACAGCCCTACCGCAGTATCGGACATCCTCCCTGTCATAATACCGGACAGCCATGCCGTAATACCGGATAGCTCTACCGCAATACCGGATAACCCCTGCCGTAATACCGGATAGCCCTTGCCGTAATACCGGATAGCCCTTGCCGTAATACCGGATAGTCCTGCCGTAATACCGGATAGCCCTTGCCGTAATACCGGATAGCCCTTGCCGTAATACCGGACAGCCATGCCGTAATACCGGATAGCTCTACCGTAATACCGGAACCCCTGCCGTAATACCGATAGCCCTTGCCGTAATACCGGATAGCCCTTGCCGTAATACCGGATAGTCCTGCCGTAATACCGGATAGCCCTTGCCGTAATACCGGATAGCCCTTGCCGTAATACCGGATAGCCCTTGCCGCAAGTAACGGATAGTCCTGCCGTAATACCGGATAGCCCTAGCCGTAAGTACCGGATAGCCCTACCGTAATACCGGATAGCTCCTGCCGTAGTACCGGATATCCCTACCGGATAGCACTGCCGTAATACCGGATAGCACTACCGTAATACCGGATAGCTCCTGCCGTAGTACCGGATATCCCTACCGGATAGCACTGCCGTAATACCGGATAGCACTACCGTAATACCGGATAGCCCTACCGGATAGCACTGCCGTAATACCGGATAGCCCTACCGGATAGCACTGCCGTAATACCGGATAGCACTACCGGATAGCACTGCCGTAATACCGGATAGCACTACCGTAATACCGGATAGCCCTACCGTAATACCGGATAGCCTTACCGTAATACCGGATAGCCCTTGCCGCAAGTAACGGATAGTCCTGCCGTAATACCGGATAGCCCTAGCCGTAAGTACCGGATAGCCCTACCGTAATACCGGATAGCTCCTGCCGTAGTACCGGATATCCCTACCGGATAGCACTGCCGTAATACCGGATAGCACTACCGTAATACCGGATAGCCCTACCGTAATACCGGATAGCCCTACCGTAATACCGGATAGCCCTACCGTAATACCGGATAGCCCCTGCCGTAGTACCGGATAGCCCTACCGTAATACCGGATAGCCCCTGTCGTAATACCGGATAGCCCTACCGTAATACCGGATAGCCCCTGCCGTAATACCGGATAGCCCTACCGTAAGTACCGGATAGCCCTACCGTAATACCGGATAGCCCTGCCGTAGTACCGGATAGCACTGCCGTAATACCGGATAGCCCCTGCCGTAGTACCGGATATCCCTACCGGATAGCCCTACCGTAATACCGGATAGCCCTACCGTAATACCGGATAGCCCTACCGTAATACCGGATAGCCCTGCCGTAATACCGGATAGCCTTACCGTAATACCGGATAGCCCTACCGTAATACCGGATAGCACTGCCGTAATACCGGATAGCCTTACCGTAATACCGGATAGCCCTACCGTAATACCGGATAGCACTGCCGTAATACCGGATAGCCTTACCGTAATACCGGATAGCCCTACCGTAATACCGGATAGCACTGCCGTAATACCGGATAGCCTTACCGTAATACCGGATAGCCCTACCGTAATACCGGATAGCACTGCCGTAATACCGGATAGCCTTACCGTAATACCGGATAGCCTTACCGTAATACCGGATAGCCTTACCGTAATACCGGATGTAATACCGGATAGCCTTACCGTAATACCGGATAGCCTTACCCTTACCGTAATACCGGATAGCCTTACCGTAATACCGGATAGCCCTACCGTAATACCGGATAGCCCTACCGTAATACGGCTAGAACGGCTATGTTTCCTCAGACACAGGACTGTTAATAAACCAGAATATTCAGTTTGAAAGCATATGAACCAAAATAGAATAATTTCTATATTCTTGGTAGCAAATGACTATGTTCTCAATTGTGTACAGGTGTATTGTTCCTGGAACATGTCATTATAAATGATGGATGTTTTAGCAATCAAGTACCTACACCGTTTGATAATAATTGGATATAAACGATGCATAGCATGGAAATTTCTGTGTTTTGAAATAACTTCAGATCGAGTGAATACTTAACTGTTTGAATGCATGTGTACAAGATATCACAGTTTAAACCCCCAAAGGTCCTATTGATCTTTTGCTACGTTTAACATAAATTATTGGAATGCATGCAGAATGCATTTGATGTTTCACTTAGAATGTTTTTGTGTTGCTGTTTATTATCATTATCTTCGCCGGTGTGTCTTCAGTAACAGCTAAAGTGTCATGATCTTCATTATAAGTTCTGTTCTTATGTTTATCGGCTTTATCAAACTCTTTAGTATATTAAGTTCCGCGTTATGCATCGTATTTAGCATATATGCCTTCTACAATGTCTTTGTTATAAGTTGTGTGTGTATTTTACGTTTATTTATCGTCGCTACCGGTTACCCATATGAGCGACGCCTCATGAAGAGATTAGTCATTTTAGATTTTTGGAGGATAGTGTAATGATACAGACAGATACCCATTCCAGAGTCTCCTCTGGTTCTTGTACGTGCACGGCGTAAAGCACCGACACGAGACCTCGGTTTAACGCCCCATCTGAAAGACTGTTAATTTTATTATGGTCAGACGGGGGATCGAACCTGCGATCCCTGGTATTATAAGTTGCTTGTTCATCGTATTCAAAATAGGATTATAGTTCATGGTCTTTAGCGTAGATTTTCACCATAAAAGTTGCTACCATTTTTGTCATCAATGGAAGATAGTTGTTTATTGTCTGCAATAATGACTTCTTGCAATGTCGCGATTACGGTTGGTTGAATAAGCTCATGGGGTCGCCGATCATAACCCGATGAACCGCACTAGTATTCTATTATCTAAGTATCGAAGGTGATTATTAATGCGTGACTACGCAAACATATATAGTCCGTTCCAATACGATAGGGAACATCGTTACAGACGGATCTGTAGTCCAGTGGTAACACACTGGACTGGTAATCCGGGGATCGCAGGTTCGATCCCCCGTCTGACCCTAATAAAATTAACAGTCTTTCAGATGGGACGTTAAACCGAAGTCTCATGTCCGTGCTGTACACCATGCACGTAAAAGAACCAGAGGAGACTCTGGAACGGGTCTCTGTCTGTATCATTGCACTATCCTCCTAAATCTAAAATGACTAATCACTTCATTGCTCATATGGGCAACCAGTAGCGACGATAAATAAACGTAAAACACACACAAGTTAGTCATCAATTATCAATAAAGAAATACATGCACTCCTTTCTGGTAATACAGTCAGATCCGTTCAGGAAATACACATGTACATAGCTACATATGACAGCAAGAGAGTCCAATAATAAATAATACACGTTCTCTTTATTAAATGAGGCACACACAGTTCCATAAAAACCGTTCTTTATTTTACAACTATAGCAAAGCAAGTTCTAAGAACTTATATCAATCACTCTCGTAGGCGCGGATGAAAGATGAAGGAACATTTTCATAACACTCTCACTATCGCCCTCGTCGTGTTAGTGGATATATGTATAATGTTAGTGGATCTGTGTATAATGTTAGTGGATTTGTGTATACTGTTAGTGGATTTGTGTATACTGTTAGTGGATTTGTGTATACTGTTAGTGGATTTGTGTATACTGTTAGTGGATTTGTGTATACTGTTAGTGGATCTGTGTATACTGTTAGTGGTTCTGTGTATAATGTTAGTGGATCTGTGTATAATGTTAGTGGTTCTGTGTATACTGTTAGTGGATCTGTGTATAATGTTACTGGATCTGTGTATAATGTTAGTGGATATATGTATACTGTTAGTGTATCTGTGTATAATGTTAGTGTATCTGTGTATAATGTTAGTGTATCTGTGTATAATGTTACTGGATCTGTGTATAATGTTAGTGTATCTGTGTATACTGTTAGTGTATCTGTGTATAATGTTAGTGGATCTGTGTATAATGTTAGTGGATCTGTGTATAATGTTAGTGGATCTGTGTATACTGTTAGTGGATCTGTGTATAATGTTAGTGTATATGTGTATAATGTTAGTGGATATATGTATAATGTTAGTGTATCTGTGTATAATGTTACTGGATCTGTGTATAATGTTAGTGTATCTGTGTATAATGTTAGTGTATCTGTGTATAATGTTAGTGGATCTGTGTATAATGTTAGTGGATCTGTGTATAATGTTAGTGGTTCTGTGTATACTGTTAGTGGATCTGTGTATAATGTTAGTGGATCTGTGTATACTGTTACTGGATATATGTATAATGTTAGTGTATATGTGTATAATGTTACTGGATCTGTGTATAATGTTACTGGATCTGTGTATAATGTTACTGGATATATGTATAATGTTAGTGGATCTGTGTATACTGTTACTGGATATATGTATAATGTTAGTGTATATGTGTATAATGTTAGTGGATCTGTGTATAATGTTAGTGGATCTGTGTATAATGTTAGTGGATATATGTATAATGTTAGTGGATCTGTGTATAATGTTAGTGGATCTGTGTATAATGTTAGTGGATATATGTATAATGTTAGTGGATCTGTGTATAATGTTAGTGGATCTGTGTATAATGTTAGTGGATATATGTATAATGTTAGTGGATCTGTGTATAATGTTAGTGGATCTGTGTATAATGTTAGTGGATATATGTATAATGTTAGTGGATCTGTGTATAATGTTAGTGGATCTGTGTATAATGTTAGTGGATATATGTATAATGTTAGTGGATCTGTGTATAATGTTAGTGGATCTGTGTATAATGTTAGTGGATATATGTATAATGTTAGTGGATCTGTGTATAATGTTAGTGGATCTGTGTATAATGTTAGTGGATATATGTATAATGTTAGTGGATCTGTGTATAATGTTAGTGGATCTGTGTATAATGTTAGTGGATATATGTATAATGTTAGTGGATCTGTGTATACTGTTAGTGGATCTGTGTATAATGTTAGTGGATATATGTATAATGTTAGTGGATATATGTATAATGTTAGTGGATATATGTATAATGTTAGTGGATCTGTGTATAATGTTAGTGGATCTGTGTATAATGTTAGTGGATATATGTATAATGTTAGTGGATCTGTGTATAATGTTAGTGGATCTGTGTATAATGTTAGTGGATATATGTATAATGTTAGTGGATCTGTGTATAATGTTAGTGGATCTGTGTATAATGTTAGTGGATATATGTATAATGTTAGTGGATCTGTGTATAATGTTAGTGGATATATGTATAATGTTAGTGGATATGTGTATAATGTTAGTGGATCTGTGTATAATGTTAGTGGATCTGTGTATAATGTTAGTGGATATGTATAATGTTAGTGGATCTGTGTATAATGTTAGTGGATCTGTGTATAATGTTAGTGGATATATGTATAATGTTAGTGGATCTGTGTATAATGTTAGTGGATCTGTGTATAATGTTAGTGGATCTGTGTATAATGTTAGTGGATCTGTGTATAATGTTAGTGGATATATGTATAATGTTAGTGGATCTGTGTATACTGTTAGTGGATCTATGTATAATGTTACTGGATCTGTGTATAATGTTAGTGGATATATGTATAATGTTAGTGGATATATGTATAATGTTAGTGGATCTGTGTATAATGTTAGTGGATATATGTATAATGTAAGTGGATCTGTGTATACTGTTAGTGGATCTGTGTATAATGTTAGTGGATCTGTGTATAATGTTAGTGGATCTGTGTATAATGTTAGTGGATCTGTGTATAATGTTAGTGGATATATGTATAATGTTAGTGGATCTGTGTATACTGTTAGTGGATCTGTGTATAATGTTAGTGGATCTGTGTATAATGTTAGTGGATCTGTGTATAATGTTAGTGGATCTATGTATAATGTTAGTGGATCTGTGTATAATGTTAGTGGATATATGTATAATGTTAGTGGATCTGTGTATACTGTTAGTGGATCTGTGTATAATGTTAGTGGATCTGTGTATAATGTTAGTGGATCTGTGTATACTGTTAGTGGATCTGTGTATAATGTTAGTGGATCTGTGTATAATGTTAGTGGAGCTGTGTATAATGTAAGTGGATCTGTGTATAATGTTAGTGGATCTGTGTATACTGTTAGTGGATCTGTGTATAATGTTAGTGGATCTGTGTATAATGTTAGTGGATCTGTGTATAATGTAAGTGTATCTGTGTATAATGTTACTGGATCTGTGTATAATGTTAGTGGATCTGTGTATAATGTTAGTGGATCTGTGTATAATGTTAGTGGATATATGTATAATGTTAGTGGATCTGTGTATACTGTTAGTGGATCTATGTATAATGTTACTGGATCTGTGTATAATGTTAGTGGATATATGTATAATGTTAGTGGATCTGTGTATACTGTTAGTGGATCTGTGTAGAATGTTACTGGATCTGTGTATAATGTTAGTGGATCTGTGTATAATGTTAGTGGATCTGTGTATACTGTTAGTGGATCTGTGTATAATGTTAGTGGATCTGTGTATAATGTTAGTGGAGCTGTGTATAATGTAAGTGGATCTGTGTATAATGTTAGTGGATATATTTATAATGTTAGTGGATCTGTGTATAATGTTAGTGGATCTGTGTATACTGTTAGTGGAGCTGTGTATAATGTTAGTGGATCTGTGTATAATGTTAGTGGATATATTTATAATGTTAGTGGATCTGTGTATAATGTTAGTGGATCTGTGTAGAATGTTACTGGATCTGTGTATAATGTTAGTGGATCTGTGTATAATGTTAGTGGATCTGTGTATAATGTTAGTGGATCTGTGTATAATGTTAGTGGTTCTGTGTATAATGTTAGTGGATCTGTGTAGAATGTTACTGGATCTGTGTATAATGTTAGTGGATCTGTGTATAATGTTAGTGGATCTGTGTATAATGTTAGTGGATATATGTATAATGTTAGTGGATATATGTATAATGTTAGTGGATCTATGTATACTGTTAGTGGATCTGTGTATAATGTTAGTGGATATATGTATAATGTTAGTGGATCTGTGTATAATGTTAGTGGATATATGTATAATGTTAGTGGATCTGTGTATACTGTTAGTGGATCTATGTATAATGTTAGTGGATATATGTATAATGTTAGTGGATATATGTATAATGTTAGTGGATATATGTATAATGTTAGTGGATATATGTATAATGTTAGTGGATCTGTGTATAATGTTAGTGGATATATGTATAATGTTAGTGGATCTGTGTATAATGTTAGTGGATCTGTGTATAATGTTAGTGGATCTGTGTATAATGTTAGTGGATCTGTGTATAATGTTAGTGGATATATGTATAATGTTAGTGGATCTGTGTATACTGTTAGTGGATCTATGTATAATGTTAGTGGATATGTGTATAATGTTAGTGGATATATGTATAATGTTAGTGGATATGTGTATAATGTTAGTGGATATATGTATAATGTTAGTGGATCTGTGTATAATGTTAGTGGATCTGTGTATAATGTTAGTGGATATGTGTATAATGTTAGTGGATCTGTGTATAATGTTAGTGGATCTGTGTATAATGTTAGTGGATATATGTATAATGTTAGTGGATCTGTGTATACTGTTAGTGGATCTGTGTATAATGTTAGTGGATCTGTGTATAATGTTAGTGGATCTGTGTATAATGTAAGTGTATCTGTGTATAATGTTAGTGGATCTGTGTAGAATGTTACTGGATCTGTGTATAATGTTAGTGGATCTGTGTATAATGTTAGTGGATCTGTGTATAATGTTAGTGGATCTGTGTATAATGTTAGTGGATCTGTGTATAATGTTAGTGGATCTGTGTATAATGTTAGTGGATCTGTGTATAATGTTAGTGGATCTGTGTATAATGTTTGTGGATCTGTGTATAATGTTAGTGGATCTGTGTATGGTGTTAGTGGATCTGTGTATACTGTTAGTGGATCTGTGTATAATGTTAGTGGATCTGTGTATATATGACTTGTGTGTAATGTTTAATACTGGGAAATAATTAAAAAATCAATAGCTCACATAATGTGTAAAACTCCCAGTTAAATATCTGGAAGTGGGGCTTGCAAATCATTAATATTGAGGACATTTGACATGCGAAATTACTCTGAACATTTTATACAGATTTCAGTACACGGGAGGGCGTGCGGTGAGGGTCGGCTTGATACAACATTAAATACATGTATGTAGATTTCATATCATATAAAACGCCGTCAACTATATGGAGCCCAACATTGTATTTCATTAGCCCTTAAACTACTAAACAAGTGCACCCGGCACAAACAATTGTTAATTAATCATGAGGGAAATAGTGGTCACTACAGCATAGCTCCAGGGGTGTCGAAGTTGCGATGTGTGATCCTTTTAATTGACTGTATGTGTGATAAAAACAAGTCACTAAGCTCACATACAAACAACGTGTAATTTCTGTGGCAAAAGGCAATAGCTGGAATGATATTGCAATTTGAACAAATTGGTTGAGGCTCAACTGTTTTCTCACCATACAACATAAAGAGCAATGTATCAATCCCAGGTCGGCGAATACTTAATAGTTTTGTCGGGTGTAAGGCTGATTCATGCTGATGTAGTTATAGTAATACCCAATATGAATGTGAATTCATACATGCTTTTCTCATGTTTTGAAATGTCATTGTCGCTGTATGTAATTGTGTACCGTCATACATGTTTTTGCTGCCGATGAACATCTAGGTTTATGCCAAATCAACTTTGAATTGAATTGAGTAAATACGATATATTGTATACCGTATATACTCGGCCATAAGTCGACCTCGCTCATAAGTCGAGGTGGTATTTTGGGGCCAAAAACCGTGTGTTTTGCATGCACCCGCCCATAAGTCGAGGCAACTTTTTCAGAAAATTTCAACAAACCGTATAGCTAAAAATTCACAAACCTTGACCCATCTTGAATTGTTTTTAATGTAAAATATTCATTGCTTTACTTGTTTATCATCATCCAGAAATGTCCGAGAACTTTTGGCAGTTTCCATGTTGACGTCTTTGTGATGCATTAGAACAATAGGACAGTTCAAAAACCCTTCACCTCCGTAGATATTGCACAGCTTAAATTATTACTGTATCTATGATAAAGGATTACTTATCTCAACAATGACCGCGCATGTGCTAGTTGTATAATTGGTGTATCGAAGACCTGCATCATTTGGATCACGCAATAGATTTGTTTGGAAAATCCATTTATAACGCAAGGACCACACTGAATACAATGCGACGCTACGATTGATTGGATTGGGAAAATACCTCATCCAAACTCAGTTTAGCTCCTTTGCGAAACACATTCGTACAAGACCTAACTGGTCGCTCTCGATGCCTACATTGCTGGTTGAATCCGCCGCCATGGTATAGAAAGAAGGCAATGTGGTATTCCGAGTTATGACTAGGAACATCACCAATCGTGGTTATTGCGGGCTACAACGTACAACCTCTCGATTACGAGACAGAGACCGCATGTACATTCAGCTAATTATGTTCCACTAGATATGTTCATACGTTGCTGATTACAAATCTCCATTCTTCGTCGTGAATTAACATACAATTCATGTGAGAATGAATTCAACACGATTACCAATATTGGAGGAATAATTATATTTCTACTTGTAGTTTCAAAATTAAATATTTTGTGTTGATGATTGATGGCCCGGTTATACCAGGGACATAGAGGTTAGAGCGCTCGTTTCTCACTAATGCAACCCAAGTTAGCTCCTCGGACTGGAATGTATGCGATATGGTACGGTAGTCGCCAGATCGGACAGGTGGGTTTTCTCCGGGTACTTCGGTTTCCTCCCACACGAATGACCACATTTACGCTTTCATCCGCGCCAACGAGAGTGATTAATATAACATGTTAAAACATGCTTCGCACTCATTGTAAAATAAATAAAGTTTAAACTTTAAAACATAGATAGTTGTCAATCAAAAATATCCTGGTTATATATAGCTATCAGCAACTACTGGGCCTCATAAAATGAACGCGATTGATCGGAAAACTATTTTGATTTTGATCGTCCCAAGATTATGTATTTAGGGAAGGAGAATTAAGTTGGTATCTACAAATAGCTACAGCGGATCGACAGACTAAACGCTTGTACTTTGGTGAAGTTGTTACTGTATTAACGAGATCGTACGAGACGTGATGAGATCACGACGTCCAAGCTCAAATAGCAGCTTGCTCCAAAATACGACAGATAAGGATTTGTGTTTATCATATATACCCGATAACGTGGTTCGCTCACAGAAATAAGTTCTAGAAATAAATTATTTATATTCTGAGAATACTGAATTCTCTGTAATACGCAGCGAGTTTATTTTGAATAAGAGTTTGATCTTTTGCTAAACCGTGATGGAATTACTTGCTTTTTGAAGCGAGTATAAAGCACCGCTTTCACTAATGCAGTTAATGTGGATATAGCAAGCACAGAGGGCTATGCATACACGTGACATTCCTGGAAGTAGTAATCACGTGCTATTCCTGGAAGTAGTAATATAATATTTGTAAGTCGGCCAGAGAAAAAACTTTATTTATTTTACAACGATTGCGAAACAAGCTTATATTAATCACTCACGTTGGCTCGGATGAAAGCCTTAATGTGGTCATTCGTGCGGGAGGAAACCGGAGTACCCGGAGAAAACCCACCTGTCCGATCTGGCGACCACCGTACCATCTCACATGCTTCCCGGTCCGAGGATGGAAGCTGGGTCGTATTGGTGAAAAGCGAGTGCGCTAACCACGTCCTGTGTTGTTGTTAGTATTATATTTGCGCTTAGCATAGCTACAGCACACATGATGCAAATAGTAAAAGGAATACTGAATACACGTCATACAGCTGGGACGTGTAGTAATGTCGTACCCTGGTACCCGAAATATATTACCCGCCGGTATGACAGTACTCATTCACTCTCTAGAACGTCGTGTGCTTGTTGCTATTCTAATTTGGTTGTTCTGGACGAATGGGAATGTATGTGATAAGAATTACTGCTATGTAGGCCTATTCGTATTATATGTATTAAAAGTGTCCAATTGTTTTCAGGGAACTAGTTCCAAGCTTTCACTGGCGTGCGCATAGAAATAAATACAAGCTTGAGCCGGAATCCAGAAATGGCCAGGTCAATCGATTTACGTTCCCATATGATTCGCGGATGTGGTACATACTGTTATGCTGAACAGGGTTTCATGTTTGCATTTAATTACTAAAGTATGCACTTTATAATTTATATACAGTCACTCAATACACTATCAGAGTATTTATTATGCAGAGTAAAAATGTAATGTTCAATCGTCCTTCTATAGAGTTGTTCTTGTTAAAAGTTTTAAAGCTCACCAGGAATAATGAGATGAACATACCAATATTGCACAATGTTTTACCGTATTACATAGATGTTTTTTAAATCGTGTATGATATTTACATTTAATTGTGAGGTTATTTGGTCATATTTTTAAATCGTGTATGATAATTTACATTTAATTGTGAGGTTATTTGGTCATATTTTTAAATCGTGTATGATAATTTACATTTAATTGTGAGGTCATTTGGTCATATTTTTAAATCGTGTATGATAATTTACATTTAATTGTGAGGTTATTTGGTCATATTTTGATATCCGGTGCTCTTATTCTATGCTGATTTACTTCTCTTAATTCGTGACTTTATGACGTCATTGGGTACAGTGTAGCTATTGGTCGAACATCTCAGGCATGAGTCAAATGTATGTGTTTACTTCCAGGTATTATCAAATGTAGTCTCGTCACGTAACCATAATTATATATAATATGATACGGATATGGGACTTTATTGTCCTGTGGCATGTCGGTCACCGTATTATATTATATTCTAACACGACCCAGCTAATAACATACATACTTGTATAGTAAAATCTACCTCGGGTTATTCTGCGATATACCTACCTTGAACTATGCTGCGCGCACCGTGTGTTGGCTATTCCATTTATACAATGCGTGTTAAGTATTATGAATGAAAGTCACGTGATATTTGTAAATACAACCGTGGGAATTCGCGGACGTGAGCTATTTTTAGAATCAGATAATCTCTTGTCCGTCTTGTTTTTCATTTATGCACTAGATTGATATTTTCCATATAAAATAACGTCATCACACCTTACACGGGAGGAAATTTCGAAAGCCAAATGCACGGCGTTTGAAGAAAATACTCCTTCCTCGTCTAAAATTATTAGAAGTAAGTCGTGTTAGAATCGAACTAATCAGTATCAACCGTGGTATATCGCAGAATAACCCGAGTTTGAAGTTCTTATGCGTAGAAATATATCACGAAAGCCGAAGGCCTGAGAAGGCCTGAGTGATATAATTATTTCTACGCATAAGAACATCAAACTCGGGTTATTCTGCGATATACCACGGTTATACAAACTCGGGTTATTCTGCGATATACCACGGTTATACAAACTCGGGTTATTCTGCGATATACCACGGTTGATACTTATTATTCCTTAAATAGAACATTACATATATAACAATGTAGTCTCTTCACATAATCGTAGTCGAAATGGTAATTACCGTAATTATATATATAATTACCATTTCGATATATATACAGTCAAACCTGTGTTAAGCAGCCAGCCTAGGGAATCTCAGAAAGTAGCTGCTTGGCACAGGTGGCTGCTTAATAGAGGTCAAATGTATAATAAAACAACCCATTGAGAGGCTGGTTGCTTAATACAGGTTGACTGCTTAATAGAGGTGACCACTAGCACAGGTTTGACTGTATATGCCTACACATGCAGTATTAGGCATCTTAGAAGTATAAATGCACCGGGTAATGTTGGGTTGCTTAATACAGGTTGACTGCTTAATAGAGGTGACCACTAGCACAGGTCTATCCCCGACTGTTGCTGGCACAAATTATTGTGTGAGTGACAGTCGGATATATGAAAACCGAACACACACTGAGATTACAACAGCCTGCACAGCCCTCTAAACGTCCAGTTATAATAATTGCGATAGGCCAAATATCATAACTTTTAGATGATGTTTATTTCTAACGTCTTAGAAAACTTAGTCGCTCAAATGCATTTATACATGCGGTGGCGACATTTAAATAAATTTATCAACGAGCTATCAAATGTCACATCAAAAGAACAACAGAATGAGGGGGTATTCGAGTTCTCTGAGTACCACCCTGGATACACCCCTGAGTAAATCAATGGAACGTTCCATTAAATGCACTTTTGCTTATAAGATGCATCCAAAATGGCACTAGTAGAACACACAATGACAATAAAACAAAACTAAGTTCAAACTTTATTTATTTTACGATTGCGATGCAAGTTCTATACCCGAAGAAAACCCACCTTTCCGACCTGGCGACCACCGTATAATCTCACATACTTCCCGGTCCAAGGATCGAACCCGGGTTGCATTGGTGAGAAGCGAGCGCGCTAAAATATGCGCTAATCGGACATTAAAAACACAAATTAGCCACAAAAAGACTTATCTTGACATCATAGGGAAACGAAGGATGGGTTCTTTGTGCCGCCATTTAATCTGACTAGGCAATTGTTAGTATAATTTGTTATGACAATTCGAAATTCGCAATGCATACCGCATAGAGTAGTCATGAGAAATCTAGTTGTATATGATTCTCGGATGAGGCTTAAAACTGACAAATTAATTATTAATTTAATGTTGGCGTATATGCCTTTTTATTGTTTCCTTTGGGATTTTGGTAATATTTACTTATTTAGAATGTAACAGAAACATGCTTTTGAGAAGAAACATCTGAACGCGCCGTTTGTCAATCAAACGGTTACACACGTATCCTTTATTGATTTATTACAATAGAATACAATACAATGTGCACATTCATTGGCGGACACAGACAGTATCAAATTCCACACTATATGTTACATAATCGAAACACACACACACAGCTATAGCTGCTGTCCCCCATTACAGATTTTGCACATATATTAAGGGGCAAATGATATTTATTTTAAACCGTGGAGCCGTTACGATTGTGCCCTTGGCACGGCATTTAATTTCCACGTTTCCTCTTCTCTCTCCCTCGTGGCGATGGATTCCATCAGGAATGAGGTCTCGAGAATGATTAATATAAGTTGTATGAACTTGTTTCGCAATCGAGCTCAAATAAATTTGTATAAATAACGGAGGTTTCGTGTCGGTGCTGTACACCGTGCACGTAAAAGAACACGAGGAGACTCTGGAATGGGTCTCTGTCTGTATCATTGCACTATCATCCAAACATCTAAAATGACTAATCTCTCGAGGAGGCGTCGCTCATATGGGCAACAGGTAGCGACGATAAATATACGTAAAACACAATTATTAATTGTCAATGTCAGATTACGATAGGCAAAACTAATCATAAAACAAATTGAAACAATAATCAGGCATTGGTTGGTCTATGGTTGGTAAGGGAATGGCATTACACTTTCATATTACATTTCTGAAAAGCGTGTTATCAAATCGTTTCACATGTCTATATTAATATATGTGGGGACCAGTGAGCTACGTCCCGAGTCGTCCACTCTGTTATTATTCGCACACACTTGAACACGCACACCTCTATACCTCGTTGTTTTCAATATACATCAAAATAATAAAATTGAAATTAAATTTGCTGTACCCTACTAAAACAATAAATCGATAGGGAATTCTTATATTAAAGCAGAATTACATCGTATGAAATAAAAGATATTTGAAAAATGCAAATTTTACGTATGGGTAGCAATGCTGCTACACATTCTAACATTATACGTTGTATGCTTATGTTCATGTGTAGGACTTTCCGAGTCGATCGGTCACGCACTTGTTTTGCAACCGGAACGCATCGTCCGCACTTGTTTACATTCGGAATGCATCGTCCGCACTTGTTTACATTCGGAACGCATCGTCCGCACTTGTTTACATTCGGAACGCATCGTCCGCACTTGTTTACATTCGGAATGCATCGTCCGCACTTGTTTACATTCGGAACGCATCGTCCGCACTTGTTTACATTCGGAATGCATCGTCCGCACTTGTTTACATTCGGAACGCATCGTCCGCACTTGTTTACATTCGGAACGCATCGTCCGCACTTGTTTACATTCGGAACGCATCGTCCGCACTTGTTTACATTCGGAACGCATCGTCCGCACTTGTTTACATTCGAAGCATCGTCCTGCATCGTCCGCACTTGTTTACATTCGGAATGCATCGTCCGCACTTGTTTACATTCGGAATGCATCGTCGCACTTGTTTACATTCGGAACGCATCGTCCGCACTTGTTTACATTCGGAATGCATCGTCCGCACTTGTTTACATTCGGAATGCATCGTCCGCACTTGTTTACATTCGGAATGCATCGTCACCATGTGTCCCACTTTGACTTTTTAATTAAATTACTTGATATGTTGATTCGTACCTCTGTTAGCTACGTCTTTTGGGGGACATTTCTACATCCCCGCGAAGGATTCGACATTAGAGGAAGATAGATAGATAGTCGTTCATGTTCAAAATATATACGTTGTTTTCTACATCCTGTGTTGTTTCACGCATGCGCGTTGTGCGTGTTTAATTTCGTGTGTTGATAAACAAATTCACGTATACAACGGTTTACATTTATTGGAATGTTATCGTTTCTGAGAGACTATTTCGTTGTAAACACACACACATTAGTATTTATATTTTACCCAAAACATCCTTTATTACGATGCAATGCTGCTTTAAGATGTACTCTGCCTAAATAATGGACACAGGATCGCACCACTATAACATGAAGATGATATCCTTTCTCAACAGCTTGGACCATTTCTGACAATATTTATGCTTTTGCTTTTGACAAAAGATGAGGATTCAGAGCCCTGTGAGTAACATGATAGGATTCAGAGCCCTGTGAGTAACATGATAGGATTCAGAGCCCTGTGAGTAACATGAGGATTCAGATTATTATTTTTTATCATTATTATTACTACTACTACTGCTACTGCTGCTACTACTGTTGCCTCTGCTACTGCTGCTACTGTTGCTACTGCTGCTGCTACTGCTGCTGCTACTGCTGCTGCTACTGCTGCTACTGCTGCTACTACTGTTGCTACTGCTACTGCTGTTGCTACTGCTACTGCTGCTACTGTTACTATTGTTGCTACTACTACTACTACTGCTGCTGCTGCAACTACCGTTGCTACTACTGCTACTGCTGCTGCTGCTATTGCTACTGCTACTACTGTTGCTACTGATGCTACTGCTACTGCTGCTGCTGCTGCAACTACCGTTGCTACTGTTGCTGCTGCTATTTCTACTGCTACTACTGTTGCTACTGATGCTGCTGCTACTACTGTTGTTACTGTTGCTACTGCTGCTGCTGCTACTACTGTTGCTACTACTGCTGTTGCTACTGCTGCTGCTACTGATGTTGCTACTGTTGCTACTGCTGCTGCTGCTACTACTGCTGCTGCTACTGCTGCTGCTACTGCTGTTACTGCTGCTGCTGCTACTGATGCTACTGATACTGCTACTGCTGCTGCTGTTACTGATGCTGCTGCTGTTACTGCTACTGCTGCTGCTACTGCTGCTGCTGCTGCTGCTGTTACTGCTGCTGCTACTGATGCTACTGATACTGCTACTGCTGCTGCAGCTGCTGCTGCTGCTACTGCTGCTGCTGCTGTTACTGCTGCTGCTACTGATGCTACTGATAATGCTACTGCTGCTGCTGCTACTGCTGCTGTTACTGCTGCTGCTACTGTTGCTACTGCTACTGCTACTACTGCTGCTGCTGCTGCTGCTGCTGCTGTTACTGATGCTGCTACTGATGCTACTGATACTGCTACTGCTGCTGTTACTGCTGTTGCTACTGCTACTGCTACTACTGCTGCTGCTGCTGATACTGTTGTTGCTGCTGCTACTGCTACTGCTGCTACTACTGCTGCTGCTGCTGCTACTACTGTTGCTGCTGCTACTACTGCTGCTACTGCTACTGTTGCTGCTAACTACTACTGCTACTGCTGATACTGTTGCTGCTACTACTACTACTGCTGCTGCTGATACTGTTGCTGCTATTACTGCTGCTACTACTACTGCTACTACTGCTGCTGCTGATACTGTTGCTGCTATTACTGCTGCTACTACTACTGCTACTACTGCTGCTACTAA
>CM026404.1:8364188-8445447 GCA_014843695.1 Archivesica marissinica
ATCTACTATCTACATATATATACTGTCTATATATATATACTGTCTACATATATATAATGTCTGCATATATCTACTGTCTACATATATATACTCTCTACATATATCTACTGTCTACATATATATACTGTCTACATATATATACTGTCTATATATAACCCATATAAAATGTCTACATATATATACTGTGTGATATAACCCATATAAACTGTCTACATATATATACTGTCTACATAATATAAACTCTCTACATATATATACTGTCTACATATAAATCCCCGGTCTACATATATATACTGTGTAATATATAAACTGTCTACATATATATACTGTGTGATATAACCCATATAAACTGTCTACATATATATACTGTGTATATAACCCATATAAACTGTCTACATATATATACTGTGTACATATATATACTCTCTACATATATATACTGTCTACATATATATACTGTCTACATATATATACTGTCTACATATATATACTGTGTACATATATATAATCTACATATATCCCCGGTCTACATATATATACTGTGTTATATAACCCATATATCCCCGGTCTACATATATATACTGTGTATATACATATATCCCCGGTCTACATATATATACTGTATACATATAAACTGTCTACATATATATACTGTCTACATATATATACTGTCTACATATATATACTGTCTACATATAAATCCACTCTACATATATATACTGTCTACATATATCCCCGGTCTACATATATATACTGTGTGATATAACCCATATAAACTGTCTACATATATATACTGTTCTATAAATATGTTACATATATATACTGTCATACATATATATACTGTCTACATATATATACTGTTACCATATAAACTGTCTACATATATATACTGTGTATATACATATAATGTCTACATATATCTACTGTCTACATATATATACTGTCTACATATATATACTGTCTACATATATATACTGTCTATATATATATACTGTCTACATATATATACTGTCTACATATATATACTGTCTATATATATATAATGTCTACATATAAACTTCTACATATATATACTGTGTGATATAACCCATATAAACTTCCCGGTCTACATATATATATGTGTATGTAACCCATATAAACTGTCTACATATATATACTGTGTATATCATATAATGTCTACATATATATACTGTCTACATATATATACTGTCTACATATAAACTCCCCGGTCTACATATATATACTGTGTACATATAAACTGTCTACATATATATACTGTCTACAGATATATAGTCTACATATATATACTGTCTACATATATATACTGTCTATATATATATACTGTCTACATATATATACTGTCTACATATATAAACTCTCTACATATATATACTATGTACCCATATAAACTGTCTACATATATATACTGTGTACGATATATCACTGTCTACATATATATACTGTCTACATATATATACTGTCTACATATACATAATGTCTACATATATATACTGTCTACATATATATACTGTCTACATATACATACTGTCTACATATATATAATGTCTACATATATATACTGTCTACATATATATACTGTCTACATATATATACTGTCTACATATATCTACTGTCTACATATATCTAATGTCTACTACATATATATACTGTCTACATATATATACTGTCTATATATATATACTGTCTACATATATATCTACTGTCTACATATATATACTGTCTACATATATATACTGTCTACATATATATCTACTGTCTACATATATATACTGTCTACATATATATACTGTCTACATATATCTACTGTCTACATATATCTACTGTCTACATATATATCTACTGTCTACATATATATACTGTCTACATATATATACTGTGTACATATAAATCCCCGGTCTACATATATCTACTATCTACATATATATACTGTCTACATATACATACTGTCTACAGATATATCTACTGTTTCCACATATATACTCTCTACCTATAATGTACTTTCTTCTATTCTCCCTGTAAAGATAAAGCTGGGATTACAAAATGAGAATGAGATTTGCCACTAAAAATAGCAGTTATTGCGTAGCATCTCATCAAATGGTGTTTACTAGTAAAACATAACTACACAAATCTGATTCCAGTAGCAGATCGCTTGTTTAATAACATTCACATATGTCTCTCTGGAGAGCCAATTAGCAATAATTCCTTTTACTTGCTCTAGTATTGTGTCGTGCACTTATTGGCACCGTGGCGAATCCAGTGCTTTTTCCAGGACGATTATTTATAATTATCAACATAATATGTGTTACATATTGCTTAAAGGTATGGATGTTGAAAACAGTAATGTTTGCAGAATGACGGGGAAGGTTTATTGCTAAGTGTGTCGCCATGACGCCGGTGCAGGCCTGTCGTAATTGAATTGTATCAATGTCTGAGACTTTTGAAATCGCGATGAAGACAATTCTAAATGACAAAAACCGCTTCCACCGCTTTCGCAAAAACAAATCGTTACGATTGTGCCCTTAGGCAAGACATTTGAGTTCCACGTTGCATCTTTTCCTCTTCTCTCTCCTTCGTGGCGATGGATTCCATCAGGAATGAGGTCTAGATTGTGATTAATATAAGTTGTAAGCACTTGCTTCGCAATCGAGTTAAAATAAATTGGTATAAACTACTGAAAGGGCCAGCCATTTCTGACTTATGAGACACCTCTTATTGATATCAGTACTTCCCGAATCCTATACTTGCAGGCTAGGTGCCAGGGTGATATGCAATCGTTAACCATTATATAACTCGCAGGCGGCTCACTAACTGACTAAGTGGAAGTCGTGATAGCGCTGTGGATGCGCGTTCGCTTCAGGTACGAAAGGTCCGAAGTTCGAGCCCCGCTGGAGCCGTTACGATTGTGCCTTTAGGCAAGGCATTTAAATTCCACGTTTCCTCTTCTCTCTCCCTCGTGGCGATGGATGACATCAGGAATGAGGTCTCGAGAGTGATTAATATAAGTTGAAAGAACTTGTTTCGCAATCGAGCTAAAATAAATTTGTATAAACTGACCATATCAGAATGAACACCTGACGAGATTCGAACCTTCGCCAACGTTACTCCGTAGGCGGACGCATTAACCACTATATATTTGTATTGTACTTCGCTAGACGATCGCAACCAAATAGTTCGAAAATGTTAAATGTAGATCGATTCAACTGAACATTAGCTTTCTATGTGTTGGCAACATATGTCAATAGCAAACGCTTTAACTCTTTCAGCGCCGAATAAATTCAGAGCATGTGCAAACAACATAGATCCAGATCAGCCGCGGCGTAACGCCGCGTCTGATCAGGATCTATGTTGTTTGCTATTCGGACAGGTGCTTCAGCTCCACTGTCTGAAGAGCAATCAGCAAATAGCCTGATCAGACGGCATGTTCTGTTCTGTCCGATCGGGTTCTCTACTTTTTTACAAAGTCGCTTTTATGCGACATTGGCGGTGAAAGAGTTAAGCTTCCGATTTAATCTATTTTCGTTTTGTATACAATGTATATGTTATGTACATTATTATCGAATAAATATGTTTAAACCAACAGCAAATACACCAGTTCCAATGGTGTTGTGAATGTACGGCAAACATCATATCATAGTTCTTATATATGTTATCTGATCTTGTCCTAAATCATCCAATCTTATCTTCTAATTGAAGTCAATAATATGAGCGAGTGATATATAGAATTCCAAATTATTTTCTGAGTGTGGACTTGTTTGTATCCAGAACACATTGGCTATAAGCAATCGAAAAAAAGCGATTCATTTATGCAGATTTCTTTTGGACATTTCTGTCCATTCATCAGACATCTTATTTGTACAAAGTCACATTTATATCATTTTATCAGTGAGGAGATGCCATGGCGCCCTTTGAGCTTCTGTATTACATTTGTATAATTGTTTACTGTTACTGTACATTCAGATGTCACATAAAGTATTCCACAAGATATTAATTCAAATCAGAGCAGTCTAGGTCTATGTTGGACTGACGGTTATGTGGAAATAAAAGAACTACAATTTAGACAAACTGGAGATGTGTTTATGCGTTTAGCGAAATGTACGAGTTTGTTGGGAATGAATGTCTTAGCCTACATATATAGCATTGGTTTCTTAACTTAACTTAAAGCGACACTACATAGCAAAAAGCAAACACTATATAGTTTACGTATAAATATACTAGAGGACATAGAAAACGCACAGCTACATTATATACTAGAGGACATAGAAAACGCACAGCTACATTATATACTAGCGGACATAGAAAACGCACATCTACATTATATAGTAGAGGACATAGAAAACGCACACCTACATTATATACTAGAGGACATAGAAAACGCACACCTACATTATATACTAGAGGACATAGAAAACGCACGCCTACATTATATACTAGAGGACATAGAAAACGCACAGCTGCATTATATACTAGAGGACATAGAAAACGCACACCTGCATTATGTACTAGAGGACATAGAAAACGCACACCTACATTATATACTAGAGGACATAGAAAAAGCACACCTATATTATATACTAGAGGACATAGAAAACGCACACATACATTATATGATTATTATTACATGAAAAGGAAATACATAGGATTCCATCAACGATATATCACATCTTTATTACAAAACACAACCTGAACAGCTAAACATATTCCAACATGTTTAAATCTATGTATTTATATAGTTATTGTTTTTCATGTAAAAACACACGTATCCGAAGTGTGCGTTTTCTATGTCCTCTAGTATAGAATTCCTACACCAAATATTTCCGAAATAATTCGAAAACTAGCTTTCAATCAATAAACAACGATATCGTGCGGCTTACAAACTCTCAAGGATTTCATATAGCGGTCAAGCGCACTCCCGAACTGACATTCGTTTATTACTGGAGCTTATAATGTGATACCAGAACGTCAAACCATGTTTCATGCAACCCTAAATAACACAAATACAAATAGTAATTCGATTCGAACATGACCAAAATATCTAAGAATTATAAAATTAGTTTGCGTTATTTTCAAGTCCTGTGCATTATGTTAGTATAGCTCAGAATGTATGTCTTAATTGTACGCTTAAATAAAAATATTAATAATGTTGATCACATTGTGTGTGTTCAGGCATGTGATATGACGTGAGTGTTCGTCAGTTCTACCGTAGACTTAGATCGGTTTACATGCAATTTTGCTATTCAAATTGGAATCGTCAACGGAAAGGGATTAGGATGAATGCTTTCTATCTTGATCTAAATGTTAATCGCATTGAATTAAGATTGGTTATTGTAAGCGTGCTATAATGTATCGTAAATCTGAGCACGAATATGTAAGCGTTTTGTAAATGCAAAATATACGAAACATCACTGAGATACACTGGGCACAGTTGTCAAGAGTTGTTTTTACATTATTTTCCTTATTATTAATGGTTTTTACCTCTGGTATTTACACTGGTCCCGTGTATTTCACAGTATGTACAGAGGTTACGTTTCGTATAGTTGACTATATATACTCGCTTCATATCAGCCTAGGTATCGACCCTATATAACTTGATATTTTGAGACCGAAGGTCGAAGGCTGATATCAAATTACTCCAGGTCGATACGTATGCTGATATGAAACTATCCACGTAATAACCTCCAAATATCCGCATAGTTTGAGCTTCTCCAAGCACCATCACACCGACAAGATATACAGATGCATCGTTTATAAATAGGCAAGCCACTTGTGGTCAATATTCATCGTATGTCGGCATAGCATGCCACCGCTGTTAACTTTGAAAGTTTGAACGAACGACTGAACACATAGACCCATTGCATCATATATGAACATCGTTGACAAATCTAAATGTACTGTGACATGTGAGCCTTTTCACGCAGGATAACAGAGTGAAGCTGCAATTGTATGTATCTTGCCGCCACTTCCTGTTGTCCTAGAAAAGGTATCAGTATACAACACGTAGAGTAAATATATGGATCATGCTCCTTTTCTCGATGATACAGACGGATCTGTAGTCCAGTGGTAACACGCTGGACTGGTAATCCAGGGATCGCAGGTTCGAATCCCCGTCAGACCCTAATAAAATTAACAGTCTTTCAGATGGGATTTTAAACCGAGGTCTCGTGTCAGTGCTGTACACCGTGACGTAAAAGAACCAGAGGAGACTCTGGAATGGGTCTCTGTCTATATCATTGCACTATCCTCCAAAAATTCTAAAATGACTAATCTCTTCAGGAGGCGCCGCTCATATGGGCAACCGGTAGCGACGCTAAATACACGTAAAACACAACCCACTTCTCGATGAATTTTAACGAACCTTTCATAGTTTACTTTTTTAATTTCTTCATGCGATGTTCACATATTGGCATGGCTTTATATTAATTACTAGTTTGTTTCACTTTTTCGTGATGCTTCTTATTATTTTTCCTTGTATTTGCGATTTGTTCTAAATCAGTTTTTATCGTTCTTCCCTTTAACACCTCGTTTCTTTAGTAGATTAATTACTGATGTTGTTCGTACACCTTGTTATCTATCAGGTTAAATAAAGATACATATCAGTTTCCATCCTCTGCAATTTAAAATTATTTTCTATATTTAAATATGAAATGATAGAAACAAGGTGTTCATATTTCATATACACAAAATGTGTCCTCTGTAGCAATGTGGCATGCAACTCACGTAGACAATCTTGCTCGGATTCTAAGAATTTAATAATACAGGCGGTATTGACTTATATGAAAAACCTAGTTTCTACCCACTATGATTTCCTTGCAAGTTTATGGAAAAACATGATTGCTACACCACATTCTTCCTAAGCATATTAAAGCACTAGTGTTACCCGCACTGCACTTTCTAATGTCCGATTATGCACTGTAGTTCTCCGCCATGCCCGTTCCTAATCTATGAATTAAGCATTAGTCTACGCAACAATACCATTTTCTAGCCTATGACATGGTTACCCCTACCACCAATCCCAGCATGTTACCCATCGTCCCAGACACTCCACTAGCCGTCACGAAATTAACACATGTAGTCATTAGCGGCAAGTCTAACTAACCTATGTGATATGACTATGACAGAAGCAAATGTTAATACTGGCAGACCGACTGAACACGGTACAGGTAGGTATTTGTTTATTCTTTCTTTTCAAGATGGCCGCCTAAATCGTCCATATTTTACACACGGCGTAGGAATACACAGACCGGGTGGTAAAGATTGTTGCCTTCAAATTTGCCCCTCTTATCTGTATGTTAGAATCCCACTGGGGTCGATTGCTTTCACGTGTTGAAGATATCCAGCTGGCCGCAGTTGCGGACAGTCTGTGGATCTTCTCCCCCGCTATTTGCAGCTGGAAAGTCGACGAATGACCTAAGTTGTTGGTGCGAAGACAATATGACTAAGCGAAGACGGTATGATCTGACTAGGACATAGATAAATGAACGCGAGTATGACTAAACGAAAGCGGAATGTCTAAGCAAAACACTGTATGACTAAGTGAAGATGCTATGGGTATGCGAAGATGGTATGGTTAAATGAATACGACATGGCTAAGCGAAGATGATATAACTAAACGAATATCGACATGGCTAAGCGAAGATGATATAACTAAACGAAGATCGATATGACTAAGCGAAGATGATATAGCTAAACGAAGATCGACATGGCTAAGCGAAGATGATATAACTAAACGAAGATCGATATGATTAAGCGAAGATGATATAACTAAACGAATATCGACATGGCTAAGCGAAGATGATATAACTAAACGAATATCGACATGGCTAAGCGAAGATGATATAACTAAACGAATATCGACATGGCTAAGCGAAGATGATATAACTAAACGAATATCGACATGGCTAAGCGAAGATGATATAACTAAACGAAGATCGATATGACTAAGCGAAGATGATATAACTAAACGAAGATCGACATGGCTAAGCGAAGATGATATAACTAAACGAAGATCGACATGGCTAAGCGAAGATGATATAGCTAAACGAAGATCGATATGACTAAGCGATGACGGTACGAAGAAAATCTTTATTAACAATCTGTCATTGTATAAATTTTGTCAGATATGTATGAATTTACATAACACGATGAAGACAATGGGCTACATAAGAATAATTCCTGTATTGGATTTAAGATAAATTCTAAATGGAGCCTTGCTTAGCCTTTGCTCCTGATTGTAATAATAGTGCATGCGTACTAATACATCGGTATTGATAAAGATGTGGGCTATTTCTTGCAATAACGATTCCGAGAGATTGCATTTGATGAATTTAGTGTTGATGTTAACTTACATCTATAACATGTATAAGGTGTGCTATGATGGCAACAGTTCATTTTTTATGATATTTCATAATTCTTGTAGATCTTAATTGGTTGTTTTTCTTCACGTTATTGTAAAATTGTATCATTAAATTGAATGTTGAAACAGCATTGCATTACTGAATTACTTACAAACGAAATGCATTACTTACGAACGATTAGCAAATGTACCATTATATGGCCCTGTATGTGTATCAAAACTCAATTGGTATCTCAGAGTTGAAATTAATACCGAATTTCGAAACATTCATGCTTATGATGTAGTTCTAAAAATAGTACATCTAACAGAAATAATGAATGGTCACTTGCTATGTTTCAAGGGGGCTACGTGTAAGTTACTAGAATATAATAAATCTTCGTTTTTTTTAAATTTAAGTTTATTTATGACCATTTGAGCTACGGACAGTTTACACAACATAACAACACGTTTCCTGGACAGGCTCCAGAGATTAACCAGTATTTGGTGCAGCAACCTCCGTAAGAAACTGCCAACTTGTTCATATAAAGAGACACGTTGGTAATCAATCTTACACTTCTAGATACTGTTTTATAGGACTTTCAAATTTTGACTAGATGTCGACAAGGTAATGAATTAACTTCTCGATCAGACTGAGCCCTCTTTTATGCCAGATAAATTCCGCAGAAAATGAATGGCAACAACTGTACTTTCAAAACTACACATTTTATTCATTGATTCAACAACGCAACACAACATGGATTGCAGAAGTTTTTGTACCTAATTAATATGGTGAAAGGCATGTCTAAACGTGTAGCGAATTTACATCCATAAATCCTTGTTCCAATGAATTTGCGAGACATATAGCGGAATGACAAATTTTACCGATTTCATTTTATTGAGGAAGCTTTCGCGCTGTCATGAACACACGTCAGTTTATTTACGTTATGCAAAATTGATTTTAACTCGTTTGTGAAACAAGTTCTGACAAGTTAGTTTATTTGCTCATTCCTGATGAAACCCATGGCCTTGGTCAAATTTACAAACACTCGCTGACGACACATAATCCTTGACACCGCACCACGGTAAATACGTCATAGTACTGACAACACATTTTGCAAACGTATGGCAATGGGAGCCGTTACGATTGTGCCCTTAGGCAAGGCATTTAAATTCCACATTGCCTATTCTCTCTCCCTCGTGGCGATGGATTCCATCAGGAATGAGGTCTCGAGAGTGATTTATATAAGTTGAAATAACTTGTTTCGCAATCGAGCTAAAATAAATTTGTAGAAATAAAACACAAAAAAACAACAAAAAATATGGCAATGGGCATAAACATGTCAGCTTGATAAAGTTGAAACGGTTGGCATGTCGCCATAGCAACCATATGTAAATATATATCGATGACCCTTAATATGTTTTACTTGAAGTGAATTATTATTGAGACGAGCTTGGATTCGACTGTATATTATACTACAGTCTACATTCGTTATGTTAATGTCGGTTATGTCGAATTTTCCGGTTATTTCGAAGTCGGATCAAAGTCCCAGTTCAGACACTATCGTTTTACATATAACTGGCTACGTTTATATCGAATTTCGTCAAGTCAAATTTCGGTTATGTCGAAGTATTTTGCTCGGTCCCACTGAATTCGACATAGCGGATGTAGACTGTAGTATACTATATGAACACAGTCTATGTCCCCTCATCCGTATGTATAGTAGCACAGTTTGTGAAGCAGGAGCATCTATAGTTGATGTGATTCGTTTGAAAAGTAAGTTATGCATTTAACATATAGTGACGCATAGATCTTCCTTTGTCGTAACTGTATACTACTTTTGACGAATGAGTGCTAAATCTACATAGTCAAGCAATGTACTGTTCACATGTATGGTGGAATGTCTTTGTATGCATGATAGTGGACCCGATGTTACTGAAAATGTGCGAATCGAGTATGCCTCATCTCAGCTGTTTCCTCTCTACGAATTGAGTAGCATATGCAACACTTATACCAGATGATGCATCAGCAACATTCAAGGCCTTTACTTCTGCTGAGGCACCTCCGTGGTCGAATGGTTACGGTCATTGACTGCAAAGCCCTCTATGTTGTCGCATTAATTCAAGTGATGAAACTATACAGATGGCTTGCGAAAGGTTGATGGTTCTACTCAGGTGCCTGTTCGTGTCTGAAATCTGAAATACTATAGCTACGATTGGCTTTCTGGGTCGTCCTTCATCGATATTAACTGGAGAGTCGGCATTCAAATGACCTACGCTGTATGTGCGACTTTAAACACAAAGCAACAAACAACACAAATGTCTGCTAAAAATATAGAAACAGTAATTTTGAAATCTGACGGCAGTACTACATGATCACTATGTGTATACAGTCAAACCTGTCTTAAGCAGCCAGCCAAGGGACTCGCAGAACGTGGCTGCTTAGCACAGGTGACTGCTTAACAGAGGTAAAATATATAACAGAGTAACATATTGAGAATCTGAAAACTGGCTGCTTCATGCAGGTTGGCTGCTTAATAGAGGTGACCACTAACACAGGTTTGACTGTATACATTTGGTGACTTGAAGTTGAACAGGTTAGTTTGTTTGTTCTATTATATCAAACGAGTCGGGAGTTAATCATATGTTCCAAAATTTTAAATTTACAAGAGTTTTTAATTATCATTACTATTAGTATCATAGGGGATGATTGTTTGGATTAGTGCTATCTTTTCCTCGTTTCGGTATTGGAATTATAGTTGCTTCTTTCCAGGAATCGTTAATTAGGAACACTCCCAATTAGCTTGTAATTACTCAAACATGTTGTGCAATTTTAGTAATACTGGAAGATATTGGGGGCGTTTGAATAACCAACCGAAAAGTATTTGTGAAGAGAATCCATTTGATTTGCTCAAGTCGCTTTTGCTTAAGTAGTCTGACGGGGGAGATGTTGATGTCTTGCGGTGAAATCAGACGATTGCGTAGTCGCATCGAGCTGATTTGTTGCATGCGATTTAGTGTTTGAAGAACATGTTCCTGCGGGTGTTGCATATCTGGTATTGCCAATTCTGTGTGGCCTCTGGAAACCAGATAGTATGCATGGATATGACCCGGAGGAACCTCTCGCTCTATTATCAAGTCTTGCAGTTTCGAGATTTGGCTGAATGCGGATTGCTGCAAGTCACACAGAAGATTGACACCTGCATTTCGTCATCGTTGTGCCAACGGCAATTGTTAGAGTAAAGTCGGCATACCTTGTCAGTTTTATCTCATTGTGTACCATTCTAAGCAATTGTAGCACTAACGAAGATCTGGGACAAAGTGAATCTAGCATCTTCAAGAGTTGCAGATAAGGAAATCCCACCGATGGCTCAAGATGTGTGCAAAGAACGAGGCTCTGCAACTCTATGGAGGTGGTCGATGTATTTTCTCACCGTTCTTATGATTTTCATGCGCTAAATTAAACTTCTACAAGAAAGGCACACTCGTTTTGCATTCAATCTAACTGTCACCCCTACTTCGCATGAATGTAGTTACAATCCTCCTATGATATCTAGTTCAGTATTTGATATTGGCTTCCCCGTTGATAGTGCCTATTTCATATTACATTAAGAGAGATCGATGTTTACAAACACTAGTGGTGCAGTGTGTCTCAATGCGTAATAGTAGTCACATAAACAACACATGAATGGTAGCGATACGTCATTGATTGCATCATCGATGACGTATAGCTGTTATCATTCTGACGAATCTTCGGATTTTACCGGTATCCAATAAAATGCTCTAAATTTGGACCCGGAAATAAACGGAAAAACTATCAGATTTGTTCGTGATATCTAATTAGCATAAAGTAGTCCCCTTGTCTACCCGGTTAGACGCATTTATCTCACACAACCAAAACGGCGGGACAAGCCTGTCGATAGATAGGCGAGTAATACATACCAACGCTGAATGAGCGCCGTATAAATGGGAATATTACAGTGTGTATGGGGATTTCTTTGTTATCGCTTTTGAGCCCAAGAACATCCTGTTGTCCAGAAAATTCTCCCCAGCAGCAGCCTCTTCAAGCCCAGCAAGATCATACTCATAATTGTCCGCTGTCCGATTAGCGCAGTGGTCATCGCGTTCGCTTCTCACCAATGCAAACCGGGTTCGATCCTCGCCACGGTGGTCGCCAGATCGAACAGGTGGGGGGGGGGTCTCCGGATACTCCGGTTTCCTCCCACACGAATAACCACATTTACGCTTTCATCCGCGCCAACGAGAGTGTAAAAGGGTGATATGTCGATATCACGAACTCTTGAATTATGACACTTTGTTCGATAACCATTGGTGCAATCTGTCTAACATTATGTGTTGGCTATACTCGCCGTTTATATGTTAGCTTGCCAAAGGAAATTGCATTTGCCGATTCTACTTAGCCTGGGTTCCAGTCTGTCGATTTTCCCATTTTTAGCTTCTGCCAAAATGAAACTCAATACGGCCATATTAATGGTCTCGGTGTTAAAATATATTTAACTTGTGGAAGTCGTGATAGCGCAGTGAATGCGCGTTCGCTTCAGGTGCGAAATGTCTGGAGTTCGAGCCCCACTGGAGCCGTTACGATTGTGCCCTTAGGCAAGGCATTTAAATTCCACGTTGCCTCTTCTCTCTCCCTCGTGGCGATGGATTCCATCAAGAATGAGGTCTCGAGAGTGATTTATATAAGTTGAAATAACTTGTTTCGCAATCGAGCTAAAATAAATTTGTATAAACTAAAATATATTTATTTGACTGTCCAGACAAAATATATCAACTCCCGTTCCTTTCCCATGCTAGATCCTCCTAATAAAACAAAATAAAATTCATATATTACCTGTAATTAATCTTACGTCTTTATACCTTCTTAGTATTAATTTTACGTAATGCACATACTTATATAGAATTTTATTTCATACACTCGACAATAAACATAACTTTAATGCGCGCTACATGACCTTAGATGTCGATGCGCCGTAAACACACATTCATTCATTCATTCATTCATTCATTCATTCATTCATTCATTCCTAATAAAATCACGAAACATTTTGAACCTAATCAAGGTATAGATTGTATCTCTACAAAAGAAATGCTTTAGTAGATTAGGATTGCAAAATAGTAAATCACTACATATTAATACAAATTAACGTTTCTATGGAAACCACACACATACAGGTTGTAAAACATTGATTAAATTTAACTTGTAAATGATTCTTGCACATGAAATGGGTGGATATTTAATATTATCAAACACGTCTTTCCAGAATGGATTCAGTTGTACATTTTCTCCCAGAATTTAAGTGTTTAAACAAACAGAACAACGGATTACTTTATACAAATTTATTTGCATTTAAATAACGTTAACTATCAACCAAAATCGAAATGCAAAGTAATTTCCTATCTACAGACCTAAATGGCTAATAAATTAGTTTCCTAGTCAACGGAACGGTTTGGAACCACCACATGAGAAATGTTTATCTAATACTTTTTCATTTGGCTAGGCTTCCTCTGATGAGAAAACGACAAGTTTGGTGTTGATATAATGTCCAATCATCATATGGATGTGTGTTATCAGACTGTCACCGAATATCACATCATATACTCGTCATGTCTCGGGGATTATCTGTCTTAGGGTGACACAATAGAGAAAATGGGAATCTTATTTAAATAAATTGCACATAGAAGTGTATGAAACTGACACCAGAATACGACTGCGTTGCATTAATATGCCATTTTCAAAAGTATGCGAAACTCAAAATAATTCGATGACATTTCAGTATTTCCAGGACAAAAAAGAACAACTAGACTATGTATATGTACTAGTTTTTCTTGTTAGTATTGCTTGCAATTGCGACTCGCACCAGGCTGCTCTCAGCTTCTCAACACGAAACATTCGGAATATGTTTTTAAACTTTATTTATTTTACAATGATTGCGAAGCAAGTTTTTAACAACTTATAGTAATCACTCTCGTTGGCGCGGATGAAAGCGTATACTTATGTGGTCATTCGTGTGGGAGGAAACCATCTCGTACCATCTCACATACTTCCCGGTCCGATGATCGAACCCGGGTTGCATTGGTGAGAAGTGAGTGCGCTAATCACTGCGTTAATCGGACATTCATATTAAAGATATTTCTGTACAAACGGATTGTCCCACTTTCTAAACAATTGCTATCATACAATTGTACATTTCGTATGCCATTTTGTTCATTTGTAAACCATATATGAACTGATGGTTATATGGATACAGTTGATTGTGTGTTATAGATCAATGTATATAATGTAAATTTATTGTATTATAATTTGACGTCTGTACAAAATGTTTGGCAAAGGCACTAAAATAAAACATTTATTTATTTACTTAATTAATAAAAAACCTAAGGATAATATTTCGTTTATACATTTACTTACCATGCATGTATGACATATATATGCGTATACATATATACTATCGGGTAAGGTATATATGCATGTACATTGTATTACACATGCAAATAATTAAATCATATTGGAAAGACTATTGCACTAAATATGTCTATTTTCGTTTAAAATGAAATAAATAAAATTGCATAAAGCTCAAATGATTTTGGGGTATAAAATTACAGGGCCTTCTCTTTGTTTTGTACGATGATCTGTTTTATTATGTGTGTTGTGTAGATTGTCACTACAAAATGTAGTTTCACTGTTCGCTATCTCTATCATGCATATGTTTTGACCTCATGGGCTTTTTAGCCTAATGGTTTTGAATAAAATGTCTGTCTGTATTCCTTAGAAAATCAGTAGTGCGCAAGATTTGAAGTATTGAAATCCATCCTCATTTACATTGTTTAATGTATTTGAACATTGTTTAATGCGAAACAAGTTATTGCAACTTATATTAATCACTCTCGAGACCTCATTCCTGATGGAATCCATCAGCCACGAGGGAGAGAGAAGGGCACTGTGGAATTGAAATGCCTTGCTTGCCTAAGGGCACAATCGTAACGGCTCCAGCGGGGCTCGAACTCCGGACATTTCGCACCTGAAGCTCTTTAAATCATAATTATAGTGAGATTAATGTTAGCATATCACTTTTAGCATGGTTTTATTAATATTGCTGGCACAAAAAATGGGACCCTCGCATACAATGCAATTTAGTTTTTTTAAACAGAAATATACCTTTAATAAACGTTCGCTTATCATTGGTCAATACGAGACCACCGCCTCCGTGGTCGAGTGGTTAAGGTCACTAACTTGTATACCACTGTAACATATGTCATCGCTAATGCTCACTGGTTCGAGCCCCACACATGCAGTGTCTGCTTATATAAAAAGTTGGCAGTTTATTACGGAGGTTGGTGTACATAGTACTGGTTAACCACCAGGAAAGGCATGTGTATATGGCGTGTCGACATTGTTTGATATTAGGTTGCCATATGCAAGCTGTGTGAGATTGTCCACTTTATTAACACACTTAATTGTATACATGATAATTTAAGATAAGATAAGAATTTTGTTATTATAGTGACATGTTCGTTCATATATACAATATTACAATAAATATATAATTTTACTATAGCACCCGGCCCAGTGGACCTATAAGTCACCTTAAACTTTAAATTATAATTATTAACACCCGTTAACGGTATACAATATACCATAGCCATGACAAATGATTTAATTCACAAGTTATTAAGTATGTACAAATATACATATATGGACATATAATACATTTATAGTACACACACATTTATGAATACATAATACTTCTTCTTAGCATGTAAGATTTCATTATTCGTTCTTTACTCACATTGAAGTTGAAAACTTACGTTTATATAATTATATGATGCGATTTATCACTGGGTGAAATTTTCAAAAATGTTGTTTTTCCAGAATTATATTTTTCAGTCATTTCCTTAAGCGATTTTCAACATTTAAGGTAATTCCGTTTAGATTATTTGTTCTAAAAATGAATTTTAAACTTACATGCATAGCGATTGCGTGACGTAACTTTAGACGTCATTTCTCGACGTAACATAGAGACTATTAGGTTACTGTCTTATAACATGTATAAGACAGTAACCTAATATTCTATTTATCCTACATTCTGAGTGTGCACCCGACACAAACACAAACAAACTAGCCATGACAGCTTACAAACTCGCTACGCACTTGGTAATATGTTGCACATTGATATTTCTATTTATAGATGATAAATGATAAATGACATTTCTCTGACAACAGTAGTTTCCAGAGGGGTCTCATCGAGTGCTGTTAATTCATCCCAAACAACCTGAAAGTTTGCCTGTACACGACTTTCTTCGTGACGACAGACGCTTTGTTTATTTACAAACCGTAATCTGGGTCATAAAAGTAGTCTGTCACGAAAGCTTTATTAGGCACTGACTAATAAAGCAAAATTTATTAGGCAGGCCGTTTTTGTACGTTATTTCGCATGAAGGTAGGATAAATAACATTATCCGCCCAGTGGGTCCCTTTTGGTAAATAGCGTAATATTATTATAATGTTCAAACAAGTGTGTGCACTACGGCGGTCACGTAATGTAATCACGTACAACATATATCAAACACATAATTCTTAAATGCCAGTTCTCCTTATATTATGTCCACTATATTATAAATTCCTTACTACACGGTTTTGAAAATATTGACATTTTACTCTTAACAATTTAAGATTTTTATCGTAAATTCCGGAAATTCATTTTCTTCAGATAGCGATATCTCCTTATATTTTATTTATGGATATAACAATAATTCAACAACCATTTTAAAGCTAAGTACATGCCCTATATAATGTTCTATATTATATAGTATAGATATGCAAGGGTTTTTAAGATAATTGAGATTCAGTAATTATTTTGGCGGCCATCTTGGATTTGACGACTACCTTGGGTGAACACAGACCGGTGCTCTATCTCATTACATTTCACATGTAATTAGCTACATATACACGGCATTCTATGCGTTTACCACTAAATGAAGGATTGTACACACACATTTATCACACTGTTATTCGTGAAAAAGCCCAATTTCACTAAGAAAATTCATTCTCTACTGATTCACGTAGTCAACGGTGACGCACTGCGATATGCAAATTACAAAATAAAAACAACGTAATTTGAATGATTTTGATCTTGGTATTATTTTTCGTATAATTCATAATGTGTTGTTAATACAAGCATGCACACTAATTGTCTACTAAATTAATATAAATCGTCCTCTCGTGACAAAATTAATATTTCTAACATTAATTTACCTTCCGCTAATGCAACAATATGCCTAAACTCAGGAAGATGTGTCGTATTTGCACGCCGACAGGACACATGAAAATCTTAATGTATAATAAATGAGTTTCCTCTCGAGGGATTGAATAATAATTACATGGTCTTAAACCATCTTCACAGGTTTCGTAGGAAATATTTAATTAATGAATCGCGGGTTAATAGTTTCCATTGGGATATGAACTACATTGGGCGTGTTTAAAGTAAACGTGGAGGCTGGTATGAACTAGCCCACGGCTTCCACGATAACATTAAACACGCCCAAGGTAGTTCATACCAGCCTCCACAATAACATTAAAAACGCCCACTGTAGTTCATACCAGCCTCCACGTTAACTGTAACCACATCCAATGTAGTTCATACCAGCCTCCATGTGAACTTTATACACGCCCACTGTAGTTCATACCAGCCTCCACGTTAATTGTAACCACACCCAATGTAGTTCATACCTCAATAGAAACTATTAACTCGCGAGTCATCACTTATAGGATAAGATTATATTTACATTAATTATTCTTTTCGATGAGACAAAGACACACTATTACACTTTCCAATATACAAATGTATTTAGGCCAAATGTGCGACTTACCGTGCGGCAGGAATCTAGTAATTAGATCATCCATAGAACAGCGTAAACTGTAAGATACGCCTTATCTTGCGAGAAGACAAATAGTCCCATGAAAGTAACACGACCATTTTATTTATTCATTCTTAGAATACTCAATAACACTTGTTAAATAAATTAAACTTTAATTAAAACAGTTATCAAGAAACAGTAGAGGAAATGTTACTTCAAAATTAAATAACACTATAGCGGTAACATGTGCTTCTTCAGTTGTCACAGTAACAAACATGGCGGACATAACGAGGGAAAATATGTTTCGAGTGTTTTGGTTCGACTGGTTTATTAATATATTGAATGTACATATGCTGAATGAGCCACCGTGAAGCACTTGTCACATTGGATTGTCCTTTTCAAGTGAGCTGTTTTCTTCACCTTGCTTAGTTTCAGTGGCAACTTGCTGCACTGGAGTGGGTGGGGGATTGTCAGTTACATTGTTACGGATAGCTTCAGTTGACCTACTGAGTGTGGCAATGCTCTTCATCTTTTCGTTTTCGTTACAATACGCTTCATTTTTGTGGCTTGACATAACAATGATATGTAGAGTTTCGAACCCCTGGTCATTCATGTGTGTTATACCAGTGACCCTGACACAGTGGGGAGTGTACCATCCTGAGGTTTCAGCTGCCGTACAAATGTATCTCATAAACCCACTATATGTACGATTAGTAAGCGGCGAGTTGGTAAACCAGATATCAAACATTCCTGGAAATAGCTGTCCTGAAGATAAGTAGCTTTAGGAATTTTACTATATATCTTCCTCTAATGTCGAACCCCTCACGGGGATGTAGACATGTTGCGCGTCAAAGAAGTTAAAAGCATAATTATCAGAAAGTTACTTATTTACTGGATTTGGTCATCCAATGTACTTAGCTACTGGACAATTTGGTAACCCAGTTACATACATACGAATGTCTGTAGGTGCTTCATCATGTGTCACCCCATCCTGAAATTCCAAAATCAAATTGTCTGATTTTGGCGTCTGCTTCGTTTTGATTTACTATGTTTAACATCGTTTTGTGTTTACTTTTAAAAATAGACGGACTTTCCCAAATATTTCATTCCTAAAACGGTCCATGTATCAATGCGCCGGAATATCAGAGAAACGCTGCCCGAAACTGCGAATGCGCATGTACGTATCTCGGCGAGCGTGATAGAGGTCTGCCTAGCATTCGTTGGAAACCGTCAATTGAAAATGTATGCAATCAGGGCACATGCATTCAAGGAACGAACTGCAATAGCGATGTAAATATTACACAATAAAGGCATTATTTTACATTCTCAATAGTGATCAGTTTTAATAACCCGAAGTAAACATATGACAACAGATATGAGCATAGACAAATTCCCATTTCTCAGATATTATTATTATATGAAAACGTTGGCAGTTTCTTACGGAGGTTGGGGCACTTAACTGGTTAATCGCTGAAGTCTGTCCAGGAAATATGTTGTTAAGTAAACTGCCCGCCGGCGATATAGCCCAACAATGACGCTGATGAAGGTATACAAGCCGAACAAACAAACAAACAAACAAACAAACAAACAAACAAACAAACAAACAAACAAACAAACAAACAAACAAACAAACAAACAAACAAACAAACAAACAAACAAACAAACAAACAAACACATTTTCTGATATTATTAAACTTCAGTTATAATATACAATTATATAGATAACGCTTGTTTACTCATTAGAGCATTGAGTAAGAGTTTTTGGAAGAACTGCAAAAACACCCTTAGCCTGGGTTCCAGTCTGTCGAGTTTTCACCAATTTACTTCTGGCAAAATGACATTATCAGAATCTCAATACGGCCCAATTAATGATCTCGGTATTAAAATATATTTATATGACTGATCAGGCAACAACGCCTGTTCCCAGGCTAATACACTCTATGAACTGTACAAGATCATCACATTACTGTATGGGGTCTCCACCAAAAGGTACAGGGCCACCATCAGTGTGAAATGTGTCAGTACAGGATCATCACATTACTGTACGGGGTCTCCACCAACAGGTACAGGGCCACCATCAGTGTGAAATGTGTCACCCAATGTATCGAATTATATACTATCTAACCACGGAAGCGTGTGCTTAAAGCTCATTCAGGAAGAGGTAAATGTTCTGCGATACCATTCGAGAGACAATAATACCAACTCCTTTCTAAATGACCAGTTTCAATTGCGAATAGCTTTTAAGCACTGATAATGAAGCGACAATGTGCTTTATAAACTCATATGTCACTTTGTGGGATGACACTCGGAGAGAAGATACGACATTATAGTTAATATCAGACTATTTACTGCCGGAGTAGTTATCCGTAATAGGTTTAGCTGTATCTACAGTGTCTGTAAAATACTCGATAGCAATAGAAATACATTCACGGTGGAGACATGTCTCTGCATATAAAGTAGTGAAACAGACTTAATGGAAAGTTTGGTAAGTCTAATTTCGCAAACATAAATAGACCAGTTTGGTCCATGAGACAATACTAATTACAAAACATTTACACATTGCTACAGTCACAGGATTGGTGAACATGTTCACTGATATACGTTATTTATCAACAATATTGTACATAATATACACAAATATACAGATCATCCTTGAAAGTACAACATATCAATCTGCGTTGGTTTAATTCACGTGTTTATATACATGTACGTAACTGTTCACACAATTCTTTCAGGGAGAAGGGAAACGCATTAATTTTGATATAATAAACTCATTTCTCAGCTTAAGCACATAAGCCTAAGTTGAAAAGTATTTTCGCATTTTCACTTTTAAAAATTAATTCAAAGAGAACGTTCGTTGCCAGCTACAATTAAATACAAACAAGTGTTTACCAATTGAAATGCTGAATAAATTGGAAGGAATGTGCAAACAACTTAGATCCAGATTAGCCGCGGCGTCTGATCAGGATCTATGTTGTTTGCTATTCAGCCAAGTGCTTTAGCTCAACTATTCACTATTCGTATAGCAAACAGCATATAGCCTGATCTGGCTCTATGCTGTTTGCGAAAACATATGTTGTTGTGATAAGCATTTTCAGGATTAATAATAAAGGATTAATAATAAAAATCACCAATGTTCGCTCATACCCATTTTAGTTGGATAACCCGCCTTTATCATGGTAATTGATGCTAAGTATTCCAGATGTACATATTGACACTCCAAATTGGTGTGTCGATATATTTCAAGTGAGGAAGCTATCCAGATGGCTTGCGGAAGTTCGGTGGTTCTACCCGGTTGCTCGTTTTGTTCATTAAATACTGCGCGGATGAGTACATGGGTCTTCCGCCATCCTCCATCAGTGATAGCTGGGGAGTTGTCATGTGACTGTCGGTGCGACTTTAAACCCCCAAAAAAGGAAACAAACATATTGTCATATCACTGAAACGTTGGACATGGGTGTAAAGTAAAAAAGTAAAAGTAAAGTGTTTGTTTATTATAGTGTCACCCCTATTTAAAGGGCCAGTCATTTCTGACTTATGAGACACCTCTATTTTTTTATGAACATCAGTACTTCCAGAATCCTATGCTTGTGTATGTAAACATTGATGTAAGTTACTTCCTAATTTTAGGAATTCTTGTGAACAGCTGTAACCAAACACTTGTTTTCAAATATACAAATATTCCACATGGATTTGTAATAAAACGTTTGTTATTCCCTCTCTGACTGTCCAGCATACGACATGTACCAATGTACAAACACGTATGTAGACCGGGGAGTTTATAGATATGACAAACTCTGGTTGTTTCCGTATGTTCGTATATATGGATATACAGAGCCAGAGTCCGGCTATCAGCTGATACATATATTATATATATGTATAAAGTTACTAGTATAGTATATATTAACGTAAACAGGATAGCTTTGCAACGTATCCGTTTGACTAGTAGAGATAGAGTGTGGGATAAGGGTCTTGAACAAGTTAGTTGGAAAGTGCACCTAATTAGTTGAGTTAGTTCACTCATTCACACATCTGACCTGATTGTCACTCACAATCACTCACCCATAATACTTTATACACAATAGTAGTGAAGACTAGTATATATTATACAAAGACATAGTATGGGACCAGGCTATATAATTATGATATGATTCAGACCAGTGATTTTATTAGGCCATATAGGGAAACTATTGGGTGGTACGCTTGCAGCAGGGTTTGGAAACATTATAATGTACATGTACTAAATATCAATAATTAGTTCCCTTTAACATAAATATGACATGGGTTACACGTACATACAAATGCTATTTCGATATTGGTAGATATTTATATTTCGATGGTCAGCTCAGTTTTCAGTTGAGAGGTCATCTAGTAGCTTTACAAACGTCACTGCAAGAGTGCATGTGAGAGTGTAAACGACGAGTGGGCACCATGCTATTAGAGCTTTGGAGGTTTTCATCTTTACTACTATAGCATCTACATGTATGTACACTATATACAAAGAGGGCCTCCATGGCCGAGTGGTTAAGGCCGGTGACTTGTATTCACTTGCCCCATCACCACTGTAAATTCGAATCACAATCGAGATGGTGTAGACATTTTCTATGTGAAGATCCTATCCAGCATGGCTTGCTTGGGGCTAATTTGAAACATATGCTCAAACATTTTCAATTTAGAAAAGGCTGAATTAGGATGTGTGTGTGCTTTACGTTTATTTATCGTCGTTACCGGTTACCCATATGAGCGACGCCTCCTGAAGAGATTAGTCATTTTAGATTTTTGAGGATAGTGCAATGATACAGAAAGAGACCCAATACAGAGTCTCCTCTGGATCTTTTACGTGCACGGTGTAAAGCACCGACACGAGACCTCGGTTTAACGTCCCATCTGAAAGAATGTTAATTTTATTAGGGTCAGATGGGGGATCGAACCTGCGATCCCTGGATTACCAGTCCAGCGTGTTACCACTGGGCTACAGATCCGTATGTAGTAGGATTAGGATGTTTTTGATTGACATATATCTAAGTTCCTGGCTGAAAGTATAAAATGTCCGGAAAGTATAATATAGCAATATATCAAACACATCAGTAGTAATAATATACATACCAATTTAGTGAACGTAAATTTGTATATAAAATAATGACACCCGTAATAGGCCCAGCTTTTATGAAACACCCTGTACAAGCAAATTACACATAGTGTCTCCATAGCAAATGTCCATGTCACAATACATAGTTATTTCTTTATACCAATTACAAGATACTTATACAGTTATTAAAAGTATTATAATCTCCCTATGCAATATTATACATACACACTTGTCCATTCAACAGTAAACCACCCTTTTGGAAGGGCCGTTTTCTAATGTTGGTTATAACATGTGGCCCGACCCTTTTGCAATGATACACACATGTATGTATGCATCTTATACATTGTTAATTTCTATTCTGTATCATGCATGTATGTCAACTGTACTGTTTAATATGCATATGCAATAAAATATGGTTGAATCAATAAACCAACAGCTTTGCAATAATGATATGGTTATAAAACGCAGAAACGTTTCAAAACATCTATCAACCTCTACTGATCTAACTCTAAAACTAATTAGCAGTTACTTCTTCAAATGAATAAGATACGCACACGAAATTAAACAAATCTGGCGATGAAATAAAGCATTGTCACAACACAATTTGTAATAACGACGCAATTTGTAATAGATAACTTATAATGGTGTACAACAACACATATTGGCAACAATTCTTATCAGAGATACAGCATTAAAGATTATTAACTATTTTTCTGATCGAATACTAACTTGTTCAGAAAATTATATAATGAAACTGTCTAAAAGAGAATCAGACTAGACATATTCTAATTGGAAATGGATTTCCTCTACGAATACTAGTACATTACAAAACTGGCAATTACAGTATTCTATTGGTAGTTTCTATAAGTGTGAATATTTTCGTGCTCGCACTCTCGCTACTTAACAAATGGTCACATTGCTGCTATTTCCTGTTGGCCTTTATGTTAATTAATAATAACACAGTGGCACTACAAATTGGTTCGAACCTCGTCATGGGTTCATTCTGATATGGCCTGTTGGTGAGCCGCCATCTAGTTAACTATAATGGTTTACCGGTTGCCTATCAGCAAGGCGCCTGACCTTCAATGATATGATTCGGGAAGTACTGATACATAAGTACATAAGAGGTTTCTCAGAAGTCCGAAATGACTGGCCCTTTTAATAGTTGAGACTATAATAAACAACCACTTTACTTTACTTTTATTTGTCGTCTTCCTGTGTGGGTGGTACTATTGGCAGTAGTGTTGAATCGGCACCTTTACTTTTTACTTTGGCGATTTGTTTTGCGCTGGAATGTTTTGACGGATTCTGCGACCTCTTTCACTCTGACAAAATGCCAGCAATATATAACACATATCAAGTAGCCTAGCAACTCGAAACACGGACCAGAGGTTATAAGGCTTTTCTCAGATCTTAAACTGGAGCTGGAGAGAGTTGCTTGGTTAGGTCTGAGGTTTGCATTTGCCTCAACCAATCGGGCGATCGAGATTGAGTTTAAGATTGGAGAAAAGCTATACAACCTCCAGATATGAACGTTTCAACTCCACACATTCATTATTAAACACTGGCAATATACATTTTGTTTGATCATTGCGTATTTTTTCTAAACGATTATTTCCGCTTATAGCTTGCATGCTAATGCATGCGATTATAATGGTATAGGTGGCATAACGAAATTGCTGCTGGCTATATACAGACCGTGCACTATCTGGGAAATCAGGTAGTTATAGGGAACTATACAGGCAAACACTAATTCAACGGTTATTGAACACGACTTTATACTATGAGGTAGAGAAATTGGCGAATGACCTAGTCAGAGTCAGTCTGATGTGTGTTTGCTTGCTTGCTTGTGTGCTTGTTTCTTCGGGTAGTACGCCTTCATCAGCACCATTGTGTGCTATACCGAGACAGCGGGCACTTTACCTAACAACATCTTTCCTTGGCAGGCTCTAGTGGTTAACCAGTACTTGGTGCACCAACCTTCGTATGATCTGCCAACCTTTTCATATAAACAGACACGGCCTGAGCGGGGCTCGAACCCGTGACCATCAGTGATGTATATACGGAACGAAACATCTACTAATAGCAGCCAGCAGGTACTTAACACTGTTAATAGAGATTACGCAATACAATTTCAATAGTTTATAAACAAAAAGCAATTTTAGAATAAACGAAACAGCCACTAGAAAAAAGATAATTAGTTCTCGTACCAAGAGAATTTCTGTCACCATCAATTATAACATTAGCTCTAAAAAAAATATTGGACGTTTCTACGAAAATGACTAAGGAGATAAACTATATAAGCTCTGCGTCAGTTTTTAATCCTTTCCTATTCTTTGTTTTGTGTACATGTATTGCTTTGTGAATGTATATATTGCAATAAATATGTTTAAACCAAAACGCGACTTCTATCGGTGCGCATGTATATATATATATATATATGTATGTATATTCTAATTCGTACCTGATCTATAGTTGTGTTTATAATTATGTTCTGTACTTTTGTATCTTTCTTGATGATTGTATGTAACTCTTCAGAAATGGAGGAATAAAAGATAATATATATATAGAGCTGAAGAATGAACGAATAAAAGAAAGAAACACATTCATTATCTAGCAAATTAGTGGTATACATATATATATATTTCTTTATTTATACTAATCGTCATTAAGGTCCTCTTAAAATGTTAAGACTATAACATAAATGTATACATTAATATTAGCCAAAGTACATAGTTATGCCATGCAATATACATGTACATTGTTGTACAAGGTAGCTTAAACAACAGCATAGCATGGCTGTCCGATTAGCGCAGTGGTTAGCACGCTCGCTTCTCATCAATGCGACCCGGGTCCGATGGTACGGTGGTCGCCAGATCGGACAGGTGCGTTTTCACCGGGTTACTCCGGTTTCCTCCCTCACGTTTACGCTTTCATCCGCGCCAACGAGAGTGATTAATAAATAACGTGTTAACGTTTGTTTTGCAATCGTTGTAAAATAAATAAAGTTTGAACTAAACAACAGCATAAATAAATCAGGTAATTTGATCTAAATATAAAACAACATAAGCATTTACAATCATTATATAACAGTATTTCGATTAAAAAGTTGGTTTGTGACTCTATACAGCAAACACTTTAATAATGATTTAATGTGTGAACAAATAACAGTGTCATGTGAAAATGTTGTGCGTTGTTGTTGATGTGCGTTGTTGTTGATGTGCGCTGTTTCCGATGTGCGTTGTTTTCGATGTGCGCTGCTGTTGATGTGCGTTGTTTTTGATGTGCGTTGTTGTTGATGTTGTTGTTGTTGTTGTGCGTTGTTGTTGATGTGCGTTGTTGTTGATGTGCGTTGTTTTTGATGTGCGTTGTTTTTGATGTTGTTGTTGTTGTTGTTGTTGTGCGTTGTTGTTGATGTGCGTTGTTGTTGATGTGCGTTGTTTTTGATGTGCGTTGTTGTCGATGTGTGAACAATAACTAGCCTCATATGAAAGTAAACAAGATTATCTGCTTCGATCGTCACAATTTCCACGATTTAGTTCTGTGCACAGTAAAGTCCTAACATTTCATATCACAAACACGTGCGCCCACTAGCTAGACTCTTCTTCTGTATTGACACCTCATACAATTAATTGGCTCTCATTACATCGAGTACATCAAGGATATCACCAAATCCGAGAAAAAGGAACTATATCCTGACGTTTTTCTGCCAGACAGTGTAAAGGTCATAGGTTGTGACCTGCTCTTATATAGCAGTATGTCGATTAAAAGGTTGATGCATCACAGACTGGAAATCTGAATTTAGCCGTATTTCAATACGAGTTTTGTCAGTGGAAGTCACTGCTATTGAACAGCCATCTGCAAATAATCTAGTAGAACTGTAAAACGTGTAAGGAACGCCGTTCACGTAGATTAGAAACAATAGCGGCACTAACACTGAGCCCTGAGGTACCCCGGTAGTAATGCATTTTGTTTCAAAGAAAGATGAATCAGTAAGTACTCGTTATTTTATATTACTTAAATAATGTTCAATGCCACCTTCTAAATCACCAGTTAGACCGTATTCATTTAATTTAAACAGCAATACAGAGTGCCAAACCACCATCAATAAATTCAGTAATGCAAGTAATTTGTTTTTCATCATACATTTTGCATTTTAGTGCATGTCCGGGTAAAAGTCAAGACGTGTAGTTATAAATGAGGTCAATAGCATGAAGATAGTTGTACAGATAATTACTCGATCCATAACTTTACCCAGATAACTATCTAATGATATCGGTCGATTGTGTGTGTTTTATGTTTATTAATCGTCGCTACCGGTTGCCCATATGAGCGACGCCTCCTGAAGAGATTAGTCATTTTAGATTTTTGGAGGATAGTGCAATGATACAGACAGAGACACCTTCCAGAATCTCCTCTGGTTGTTTTACAGTCACGGTGTAAAGCACCGACACGAAACCTCGGTTTAACGTCCCATCTGAAAGACTGTTAACTTTATTAGGGTCAGACGGGGGATCGAACCTGCGATCCCTGGATTACCAGTCTGTTATCGGTCGATAGTTTAAAGGAACATCTGTATTACCCTTTTTAAATAGAGGCATAACCTGTGCTAATTTAAAACAATTTGTAAACGATCGATTAAATAAAAGAGCAAGAGGTCGGTTAATTGCATTACATGATTCTGCATACGATCACTTACTTTGTCTGGAACACTTGATATTTAGGATTTAAAAGGTCAGACAAATCCTGTTCAATACTATTAATATCAACTAGCATTTGTTTTGGACAGCCTTTTGTGTCAGTCTATCATATTTACAAGGAAACGTACGTATTTCTGAATCCTGCCAAGGGTTATAACCTGGGATGGAGGTTATAAAACTTTTCTCCAATCTCAAAACTCAATCTCAAGTCTGGTTGGTTCAGTTGACATTAACACTCAGAATCAACCAATCAGATCATTTGAGCTTGAGTTTGAGATCTGAGAAACGTTTTATAACCTCGGGGCCTGGTCTCACTGTTGCATAATACGTTGGAATGCATGTCTTGGAGAAATCGAAACATGTATCGGTAAACATTTGATACGCATTGTAAATTGTTTGTTTGTGCTTTGAGCTTAACATCTTACCAACAACGTACAACATATGGCGAAAGAGGTAACCATATAAGCAAGTTACTTTCTCCTCAATCCTACATGTATTTTCTTATTGTGATCATTATACTATGTATATTCATTGAAATAAAATATTGTTTAAACTAACATATGGCGACTCGCAGCCAGCTATTATTTGTGGAGAAAGACCTCGGGTGCCCCTCCGAGCAATATTTTAGGCACGGATGGGAAATCCCTGGTAGAACCACCGAACTAACAAACGAGCTGGATTGCTATCTCAAATGAAAGAATTCGATAACCCCACTCGTCAGTCCGGAAACAAACCTATAACAGTGCGGCGCAAGTGGCTTGAAATCAACGACAGTAACCACTATGCCACAGAGGGCCACTTTCGAAATTCTGTCACCGTATTTTATATCTGATTGCCCGTTATATTTAAAAATTAACATGAAACTTGATGATGGTTTCCTTTAACGGATGCAACGGCGTTATCACCGGATGTCTCATGGCAGAATGACAATGACAAGCGTCAGCATATACGTTGCCTCTCATATCAGTTACCATTTCTAAATTACTAGTATTTAATAATTCAGTTTAGCCGATTGGTAGTTGTTAAGATTGATTGATGGCATAACGAGTTTTTACACAAGCTAAATGCATTACCATGATTGCTGTTAACTAGTATGACATTTGGAGAAAATGACTTTCGTTTTCAGCAAGGATGGCTGGCTGACTCATCCTTTAAGAAAGGCATGATATGATTTCATATGCGAGACATATATGAAAAAGCGAAATGTGTAGTACTATACTAGAGGACATAGAAAACGCACACCTACATTATATGATTATTATTACATGAAAACGAAATACGAAGATATATCACAACTTGAGTACAAGACACAAACTGAACAACTAAAAATATTCCAAAATGTTTAAAACTATGTGTTTATATAGTTATTGTTTTTCATGTAAAAACACACTTATCCGAAGTGTGCGTTTTCTATGTCCTCTAGTATAAAACAAACTTATCCGAAGTGTGCGTTTTCTATGTCCTCTAGTATAAAACACACTTATCCGAAGTGTGCGTTTTCTATGTCCTCTAGTATAAAACACATTTATCCGAAGTGTGCGTTTTCTATGTCCTCTAGTATAAAACACACTTATCCGAAGTGTGCGCTTTCTATGTCCTCTAGTATAAAACACACTTATCCGAAGTGTACGTTTTCTATGTCCTCTAGTATAAAACACACTTATCCGAAGTGTGCGTTTTCTATGTCCTCTAGTATAAAACACACGTATCCGAAGTGTGCGCTTTCTATGTCCTCTAGTATAAAACACACTTATCCGAAGTGTACGTTTTCTATGTCCTCTAGTATAAAACACACTTATCCGAAGTGTGCGTTTTCTATGTCCTCTAGTATAAAACACACGTATCCGAAGTGTGCGTTTTCTATGTCCTCTAGTATAAAACACACGTATCCGAAGTGTGCGTTTTCTATGTCCTCTAGTATAAACACACTTATCCGAAGTGTGCGTTTTCTATGTCCTCTAGTATAAAACACACTTATCCGAAGTGTGCGTTTTCTATGTCCTCTAGTATAAAACACCCTAACCGAAGTGTGCGTTTTCTATGTCCTCTAGTATAAAACACACTTATCCGAAGTGTGCGTTTTCTATGTCCTCTAGTATAAAACACACTTATCCGAAGTGTGCGTTTTCTATGTCCTCTAGTATACATAGAACCTCCATATGGAATTGATAAATGCGCTAATATGTTCACCACTAATATATTACATAGTTATTTGCGGATGGTACAATAAATAAATATATATTATGACATATACAATTTGCAACTTATATAAATCAAATCATGATACGTACGTTCTGTAATACATTAGTCTATATATCAATGCTCACAAACCTTTGTTATAGGACCGCCCCGTTATTCAATAATAATAGCCCTATTTCAGTCCCAAATGACACCAGAACTCCAGTAATAAGACCAGTTCTTCGGTGTGTCTAAAGTTATCATGGATGCATTCGGCCTCCACACACTTTAACAACACACTATATATATTTAATTCTCGAATGTGTTGTAGCATCTGTTATTATGTGTGTACGTCGATGATATAGATTTTGGTAAAGCAGTTTTATGCAGTAAATCTACAATGAAGCCAGCCTTACCATGTCCTCAGAAATTGTCAGATAAAACCGAGCAGTAACAAAGACACAATTCTAACAATAGTTCGCAGATAAATATTGCACTTACTAATATAGTAGATATGTATTACACAAAAGAAACACATTAAATGTGTTACCGTGAAAAAGAAACCGTCCATCTCTTTTAAATGTGTATGACGGTATCCTATTTTATCTAAGTCTTCGTGATTTGTTTATGTCTTGCGACGTACATACCGTTTCCGAGAATGCCACATTTATCAAGAAAATAGCTTACGGTGGTTGGTGCACCAAATACTGGTTAACCACTAGAGCCTGTCCAGGAAAGGTATTGTTAGGTAAACCGGTCTCGGTATAGCACACAATGGTGCTGATGAAGGAGTAATACCCGAAGAAACAAACACACAAGCAAGCAAGCAAACACACATCAGACTCGATACAGCCCGTGCTGGTGTTGGTGAAGGCGTAAAACTCGTAGAAACAAACACACAAGCAAGCAAGCAAACGTCAGACTGACTAGGTCATTTACCAATTTCTCATAATATAAACTTCGTGATTTGTTTATGTATTGCGACGTCAATACAGTTTCCGAGAATGCCACATTTATCAAGAAAATAGCTTACGGAGGTTGGTGCACAAAGTACTGGTTAACCACTAGAGCCTGTCCAGGAAAGGTGTTTTAGGTAAACAGCCGGCTGTCTCGATACAGCCCAAACTGGTGTTGGTGAAGGCGTAAGACACGTAGAAACAAACAAACAATCACACAAGCAAACAAACAAACGTCAGACTGACACCAATTTCTCTACTTCATAATATAAACTTCGTGATTTGTTTACATATTGCAGCGTAGCGTACATACCGTTTCCGAGAATGCCACATTTATCAAGAAAATAGCTTATTGTTAGTACTCTTTATAGTCACGATAGACAAATTCCAGAACAATGGTATTATCCAATGTGTGCCCATATGAGAGACACCTCCTGAATATATTAGTCATGTTAGATTTGTGGAGGATAGTGCAATGATACAGACAGATACCTATTCCAATGTCTCCTCTGGTTCCTTTACGGGCACGGTGTAAAGCACCGACACGTGACCTCGGTTTAAAATCACAAGTGAAAGACTGTTAATTATATTAGCGTCAGTCGGGAGGTCGAACCTGCGATCCATCGTGTTAACCACTGGACTATATATCCGTCTGTTGATATTATCAAGTAGACAATTTCCATATGTATATCTATACATGTATTGGTTAAAGACTTGAGATACACGAAAGAAATACCGTAAGCTTTTATCTTTCAGTTCAATCAACATAGCACGATATCAATGTATGTTTCTGTATATTTCACAATGTATATTACATGTATCCTGATAAATAAATATGTTTAAACCAATCCATATAGCACGATATCAATGTATGTTTCTGTATATTTCACAATGTATATTACATGTATCCTGATAAATAAATATGTTTAAACCAATCCATATAGCACGATATAAATGTATGTTTCTGTATATTTCTCAATGTATATTACATGTATCCTGATAAATAAATATGTTTAATACGCTTCAAACAACATGATGCGGTACTGCTAAAGCCTTTTTTAAAAAACTTTATTTATTAGACAACGATTGCGAAGCAAGTTTTAACAACTTATATAAATCACTCTCGTTGGGACGGGTGTAAGCGTATTCATGGTCATTCGTGTGGGAGGAAACCGGAGTACGCGGAGAAAGCCCACCTGTCCGATCTGACGACCACCGTACCATCTCACATACTTCCCTGTTCGAGGATCGAACCCTAGTTGCATTGGTGAGAAGCGAGCGCGCTAACCACCGCGCTAATCGGACAGCTAAAGCTTCCCAATTAAGGAATTAATCGAGGAATATATAGTGTACGTAATAAGCCTGTATGTTGTACATATGAATATAGAAAATAAATGAGGAAAAAAAAGAAACAAGATTTACTTAATTGTTCAAATGAATTATCTTTTAAATAAAGTCTTTAGTATTATTATTATTATTATTATGGTAAACGATTTAGATTTACATTAATTGGCATGGATAAATTCCGGGGAAGATTAGTGTTGCCCGCCATCTTGCATAACTTCTTAGCATAGTTCATGTATAGATTTTTGAACAACTCTGTGCATCCACATGCTTTGAGCTGATACATTTGGTCAATATGTCACAGTGTTACTGCTCGTGAAATATGTTGATCGGTCTTCACCGAACATGGCATGAATCAGTGTCAGCATATGTTGATCGGTCTTCACCGAACATGGCATGAATCAGTGTCGGCATATGTTGATCAGTCTTCACCGAACATGGCATGAATCAGTGTCGGCATATGTTGATCGGTCTTCACCGAACATGGCATGAATCAGTTTCGGCATATGTTGATCGGTCTTCACCGAACATGGCATGAATCAGTGTCGGCATATGTTGATCAGTCTTCACCGAACATGGCATGAATCAGTGTCGGCATATTTTGATCAGTCTTCACACCGAACATGGCATGAATCAGTGTTGGCATATGTTGATCAGTCTTCACACCGAACATGGCATGAATCAGTGTCGGAATATGTTGATCAGTCTTCACTGAACATGGCATGAATCAGTGTCGGCATATGTTGATCAGTCTTCACCGAACATGGCATGAATCAGTGTCGGCATATGTTGATCAGTCTTCACCGAACATGGCATGAATCAGTGTCGGCATATATTGATCGGTCTTCACCGAACATGGCATGAATCAGTGTCGGCATATGTTGATCGGTCTTCACCGAACATGGCATGAATCAGTGTCGGCATATGTTGATCGGTCTTCACCGAACATGGCATGAATCAGTGTCGGCATATGTTGATCGGTCTTCACCGAACATGGCATGAATCAGTGTCGGCATATGTTGATCGGTCTTCACCGAACATGGCATGAATCAGTGTCGGCATATGTTGATCAGTCTTCACCGAACATGGCATGAATCAGTATCGGCATATGTTGATCAGTCTTCACCGAACATGGCATGAATCAGTGTCGGCATATGTTGATCGGTCTTCACCGAACATGGCATGAATCAGTGTCGGCATATGTTGATCAGTCTTCACACCGAACATGGCATGAATCAGTGTTGGCATATGTTGATCGGTCTTCACCGAACATGGCATGAATCAGTCTCGGCATATGTTGATCGGTCTTCACCGAACATGGCATGAATCAGTGTCGGCATATGTTGATCGGTCTTCACCGAACATGGCATGAATCAGTGTCGGCATATGTTGATCGGTCTTCACCGAACATGGCATGAATCAGTGTCGGCATATGTTGATCGGTCTTCACCGAACATGGCATGAATCAGTGTCGGCATATGTTGATCGGTCTTCACCGAACATGGCATGAATCAGTGTCGGCATATGTTGATCGGTCTTCACCGAACATGGCATGAATCAGTGTCGGCATATGTTGATCGGTCTTCACCGAACATGGCATGAATCAGTGTCGGCATATGTTGATCGGTCTTCACCGAACATGGCATGAATCAGTGTCGGCATATTTTGATCAGTCTTCACACCGAACATGGCATGAATCAGTGTCGGCATATGTTGATCAGTCTTCACACCGAACATGGCATGAATCAGTGTCGGCATATGTTGATCAGTCTTCACCGAACATGGCATGAATCAGTGTCGGCATATGTTGATCGGTCTTCACCGAACATGGCATGAATCAGTGTCGGCATATGTTGATCGGTCTTCACCGAACATGGCATGAATCAGTGTCGGCATATGTTGATCAGTCTTCACTGAACATGGCATGAATCAGTGTCGGCATATGTTGATCAGTCTTCACCGAACATGGCATGAATCAGTGTCGGCATATGTTGATCAGTCTTCACCGAACATGGCATGAATCAGTGTCGGCATAGTCTTTGGTGTTTCGTTTCAGGTTATACACCTATTTAGCACAGCTTCGTTATACCGCCAACTTGAACATTGCGCTGCCCATGTTAGAGCATTCGAATTTATTTTTAAAAAACCTTAATTAAACGCATTTCGCAACAAATGATTAAACAACGAATAAAGCACATTAGTTAAATCAAACTTAATTGGGTGAACGTAGAAACAATAACAAAACTAAGCTGTACAAAAACATTGACAAACACAATCGGGATATGAAAGGTGACAGTTCAAGGAAATAAGAACAACATAAAACGCTACACAATTACCAGATACATCGTACTTGATGGCCATCGGTTGTCCCTGAAGAGATCACCATGTCTCAATAACAGAGAGAGCGATTTATTCTACATTACTGACATACATACATAATTCTCAGAGGAAACATTACAATTGCCATATCAGCACTCAAGCAGTTGAGCGACAATCTTATTGTTGGCTTCGTAACTAGTTTAGCCTTGCCTACATACAGAGCGTCTGCAAAGAAATTGACCAGATGAACGACAACCTTATTGTTTGCTTCGTAACTTGTTTAACCTTGCCTACATACAGAGTGTCTGCAAAGAAAATGACCAGTTGAATGACAACCTTATTGTTTGCTTCGTAACTTGTTTAACCTTGCCTACATACAGAGTGTCTGAAACGAAATTGCCCAGTTGAATGACAACCTTATTGTTGGCTTCGTAACCAGTTTAACCTTGCCTACATACATAGTGTCTGCACAGAAATTGCCCAGTTGAATGACAACCGTATTGTTTGTTTCGTAACTAGTTTAACCTTGCCTACATACACAGTGTCTGAAAAGATTTTCCCAGATGAATGACAACCTTATTGTTTGTTTCGTAACTAGTTTAAGCTTGCCTATATACAGGGTGTCTGAAAAGAAATTTCCCAGTTGAATGTTGTGATGTCTGAACGTTTTATTCAGATTGTTGAACGAACAGTGATTACTATATTAGAGGACATAGCAAACGCACACTTCGGATAAGTGTATTTTTACATGAAAAATAATAACTATATTATATATGCATTGTCTTAAAGACCAATTCATTGTCGTCATTTTGATACCAACATATTTAAAATTGGTGTAGTAATAAAGAAATTATCGTGAGACAAAGATAGTGCTCCAAAAATCGAAAGTAACACTTTTGGCTAATTGTGATTAGAATGCAAATGTGAACGTGATGAACCAACTTTTAGCGCTTACTTTAAGAAATAAAATTATTATCAGGTACTACTTTACTAATGTATTTAAAAGGGTAACATAAATAATGTAGTTTAAAGGTAACGTAATAGAAATTTGTAACATAAAGAATGTAGTTTAAAGGTAACGTAATAGAAATTTGTAACATAAAGAATGTAGTTTAATGGTAACGTAATAGAAATTTGTAACACAAAGAATGTAGTTTAAAGGTAACGTAATAGAAATTTATAACACAAAGAATGTAGTTTAAAGGTAACGTAATAGAAATTTGTAACATAAAGAATGTAGTTTAAAGGTAACGTAATAGAAATTTGGGATATTGGAACTTTCGTTGTGTATAATGTTTTTGAATATCAAGCTATGTGGATTGATCATAACATCATGTGTTATGTTGTATATATGTGTCAAGAAACTGTGTATGGTTTACGACAATAACATAATCTGTCTGTTTAAATTTTTAAACAGTAACAGTATTTTCATACCTTTTAAAGTAATAAGTTCCACAATTGAGTAATTAATGTATATATAATAATAATCATATAATGTAGGTGTGCGTTTTCTATGTCATCTAGTATATATAATAATAATCAAATAGTGTAGGTGTGCGTTTTCTATGTCATCTAGTATATTTACTAGGAACTGCATTTGTAACAACCATTTGAATAATACAAATTAATATAAAGACAGTAAATGTACTATTTGACCATTTTATGATGAGTTTATTCTTCAGTTCATGTAAGGTCAAAGTTATACCTAAGCAATAATTCACTTGCCTGACACTGATTGATATGTGGCATAATGGTTGCAAAGACATGACCAGTGTAGTCCAATATAATTCTTGGAATTCTTGTGAAAATAACCTATATTTGAAATACTTTGACAAGAAAATTCTAGAAAATCATTTTAATCACGCAACTGTTTCATATCAGGGGAAAGCCAGCCAGCATATAACTGTATTCCTGTCAGTTCGTTAATAAGTATGAGTGATGTCGAAAGGAGTCACATGTTTCAACTCAACTCATCCCGTAACATTACAGTCGTAATATTGCCAATCTGCAACCATTGTAAAATTCATTAGGATCTCAGATGTCTTAGAAATGGACGAACAACATTGAATAACTTTGATTAATAATGTTCATGCTGATTAAATCTGTTTCACGTGTCTTCAATTCGAATTCTTGCTTAAAATCAAATAAAATAGAGCTTTTATTGGGAGCTACTTTACACGTGTATATATACACGAGTCTGCGTCATTAGGTCAATGAATCTACTGGAGCCGTGGGAAAATCGTTTAAAATTGTCTAACGCCGATATAACTCATCAAGTAAAATTGCTCTTTTTGTATTATGCAAATTAATTTTTTAGCTCCATTGTGAAACAAGCTTTTACAACATTAGATTAACCGCTCTTGAGACCACATTCGTGATGGAATCCATCGCCATGAGAGAGAGAGAGAGAGAGAGGGGGGGTGGGATGGAATCGGAGAGAGAAGAGGTAATGTGAATTTAAGTGAATTGCCTAAGAAGAATCGCTTAATAACATGTTCTTTTCTGAACTCGTTTAATAACAGTTGATATCAAAGGAAGACTGGTCATATGATTGAAATGGTTACTACAATTGATACGTAAACAGGTGTGCGTTGAGGAGTACGTTCTGTTTCTTAACCAGAAAAGCTTTATACGTTAGATATCAAAATACTTAATGTACTTGAGTGCTACAGGGAGGTTGACAAAGGTATATGCAAGAGTTGGAAACAAATTGAATTACGGTGGGGCATTGTTATGTAATCTCGCCATATCTTAAGGGATAAAGGATAGACTCGACAACAGTGTCTGGTAAATTAGATTCTAGATATGCATTGTTACACCTTGTGATGCGTGTAGAGTTGTATGAACTATTGGTAGAAATAGAACAAGACAGGATAGCTGTACCAAATGATTAAATGGTAATAGAAGTAGACAGGATTGCTGTACCAAATGATTCAATGGTACTAGAGCAAGACAGGATTGTTGTACCCAATGGTTCAATGCTAATAGACCAAGACAGGATTGCTGTACCCAATGGTTCAATGCTAATAGACCAAGACAGGATTGCTGTACCCAATGGTTCAATGCTAATAGACCAAGACAGGATTGCTGTACCCAATGGTTCAATGCTAATAGACCAAGACAGGATTGCTGTACCAAATGATTCAATGCTAATAGAACGCCATGCCAAGCGTACAATAAATTTTATATATGCATTGATACACACTTAATAAACATGATTTGATGTTACATAACAGTGTACGTATACAGGAAAACAGTTTATTATAGAGTCTGAGTCAACATATGACAGGTTTGATAAGGCTGTGCATATCGTTGCAGACATTCGTCATGAGCCAACACAGTTACGCAATAAACAATATGACGAACTGCATGCATGTCGTAGTGTATCGTCCCGCAGTACGTTTACGTAGTACAATGTCTCTCCACGAAGCTAGACATGTGATAACTGAAGAGACAAACAGAAAAGTAACACATAGCAACAATGATCATTGCTAGGAATATGTGTTTGCATTTGCTGTGAAGAATAAACAATTAAATCATTAACAAAAAAGTATCCCCTATTCAGTTTCTGGGTGTTATTTTTCAATATGTAAGCATGTATGGATTGTTGAATACAAGGTGCACGTTTGTTGAGCTGATTGGCTACGCTACATTCTCTAATTATGTAAATGTTTGAAGGTTTCATCTGAATGTGATATGGTATTGCAAGTTATGGCGATAGCAACATTTAGCAATGAAGTAATATGGGATTGTCTTCGCCAAAGCTATTGTCAACTTCTGTTTATCTTCGACATATTTTATGATTTATGACTTTTTTATTTGAAAGTAAATGGTATCAGTCTGCAGTGTAGCTTTTCACAATAAGTATTAACATATTTAGCTTGAGGTGACCTCCAGTTAATGGATCCGGCCGTAGAATTGCAATTCAATCTTGCAATCGTTTCCGTTTTTTCGCGTTGGGTTACATTTCTGATGACGTATTCATTTCGTAGTGACGGAAATAGGATACTTTCTTTTGATAATACAATACAAATATGTCAGCTTCCTGATGGTTTTGGCCACAAATCAGAGATAATGAAATACGGTGAGAACGCAGTAGTGGAGTTCACGGTTCAAAGTAAATGGGTTATATCAAATAGAATACACAATTGTGGCACTTGATGATTGAAGCATACAGGTTGCGCATGAAACAACTATACTAGAGGACATAGAAAACGCACACCTAGATTATATGATTATAATTAAGTTCAGTCAGTTCAGTTATATGTAAAAAGTTAATTCTCTTGTATACATGTAAAGTACTGAAATAAATAATGTTTTATGTACAACACTATGGCTATAATAACTATGCTCACACGAAAAAGAAACTGAGCACTTGGTTAGAGGGAAAATTATAATAAGGATGTGATATATCTTTGATGGAATCCTTCGTATTTCGTGTTCATGTAATTATGATTAGAGTCAGACGGGGGATCGAACGTTTTTGTATCTATTTTATTTTAAAATTTATTTAACGTCGCTACCGGCAGCCCATTTGAACGACGGACTGTTTATCTAACAATAACTTTCCTGGGCAGGCTCCAGCGGTTAACCAGTACTTGGTGCACCAACCTCCGTAAGAAACAGCCAACTTTTTCATATTTTTGTATCTATTTTTTTAATTTAAGTTTATTTAACCTCGCTACCGGTTGCCCATTTGAGCGGTGATGATAGGTTAGTGGTACGCAAGTCAACGATATTAATTACTGGATCACGGTTGCCAATATGAGCGACGCGTCCTGAAGAGATTAGTCATTTTAGATTTTTGGATGATAGTGCAATGATACAGACAAAGACCCATTCCAGAGTCTTTTATGTGCACGGTGTAAAGCAAAGACACGATACCTCGATTTAAGGTCACATCTGATAGACTGTTAATATTAGTATGGTCAGACGGGGGATCGAACCTGCAATCCCTGGAATACCAGTTTTATACTGACTGACTAATACATTTATTTACAGTCGCAACCGCATAAATGCATTTGGGCGTTTGGAAGTTTTCTAAGATGAATAAAATACACATCATCTAAAAGTGATGAGTTTGGCCTATCGTAAGTATTATAACTAGATGTTCAGAGGGCTACGATGGCTGCTGTAATCTCAGTGTGTGTTCGGTTTTCATATCTCCGACTGTCGGGGGTAGACCGGGTGAATACAATGCGCGGTGCATGTATACTTCTAAGATGTCTAAGACTGTATATATACATATATGTTTACCATTTCTACTATGTTTATGTGACGAGAATACCTTGTTACATGTGCAATGTCGCATTATACTATAATACTGTGATCGACATGCCACAAAACAATAAAGTCTTGTACCCATATCCATCCAGCATCCAACATTTTACATTAACATTTCAAAATGCTTTACTAAAATTCCTTTAGTTTAGTCTACAAAGTTTAAACTATGTGTAATATTGCTATACCATGAAGATTAAGAATACGTGTAGGCCTACTGACTTAATGTGTATCGATACTAAGATAGTTCATAACTGACCCCAGAGTACATATAATTAAAACCGTTCATACAGCTATATAGCCGATACCAGTTTTGTATCTATGAATTAACCAGCGTTTTAATATATCTCATTACAATTGAATCATTTGGTACAGCAATCCTGTCTCGTTCTAATACCATTGAATCATTTGGTACAGCAATCCTGTCTTGGTCTATTAGCATTGAATCACTTGGTACAGCAATCCTGTCTCGTGCTATTACCATTGAATCATTTGGTACAGCAATCCTGTCTCGTGCTATTACCATTGAATCATTTGGTACAGCAATCCTGTCTCGTTCTATTACCACTGAATCATTTGGTACAGCAATCCTGTCCTGGCAGGTTCGATCCTCCGTCAGACCCTAATAAAATTAACAGTCTTTCAGATGGGACTTTAAACCGAGGTCTCGTGTCGGTGCTTTACACCGTGCACGTAAAATAACCAGATGAGACTCTGGAATCGGTCTCTATCGGTATCATTGCACTATCCTCCATCCGTGCACGTAAAAGAACCAGAGGACACTCTGAAATGGGTATCTATCTGTATCATTGCACTATCCTCCAAACATCTAAAATTGATAATCTCTTCATGAGGCGTCGCTCATATGGGCAACAGGTAGCGACGATAAATAAACGTAAAACACACTCACTCTTATCTTAAAGAGCTTCTATTGGTCTCTGACCAACATTTACGCTAAACTCGTTCGAGATAAAACAACTATTTGTTGCTTGTTGCCTACAAAACAAATCTTATATGTTCGTAATTTCTCAATAATTGCATCCTAAATTAATACAGTTAGTTACTGACCAATCAAATGCTCTTGTCTTTCCTTTGTTATTATATACAAATGTTGTATTGTTATTGTTTGTTTGGTTCTAAATTCTTGTTATCTATATTTTGCTAATTTTCTTCTTCATTGTATGTATGTTCCATTAATGTCTAATGTCAAACCCCTTGAGGGGATCTAGACATGTTTTCCTGGGCATGCTTAGCCGACCATAGCGGTTAATCAGCACTGAGCAATGTGTGCGATGATACTACATACGTGGCCCGACTGAGAATCGAACGCGGATCGTTTTCATTCTCCCTTTATATTAGTACTCATCAATTTTAGTATTTGCACAACTCATATATTCAATCACTTTGTTTGTTACAATCTAGTATGTTGGCAAGGGCCGTAACTAATATTGTTAAAACTTGTGATTCAACCCATTTGCTTCAACATTTATTGACAATTCTTGTGCTCAACAATGACATAAATCGTATAATTATATTATGCCTAATTGTACAAGTGTGTTCATTTGATTTGTTCTGTACATTGTATATACAGAATGAATGCAATGAAATATGATTAAACTAAACACATGGGGTTTGGAATGAAAGGGAAGTAACCAGGCATTTTCGCTACAATAGCATAAAACACATATCTATATACATTCATGTGAGAAAGATAAAACAGCGTATTCATGAACGAATGCTAAGTAGATCTATTTGATAAATTGAGATTGATGGAAATACAAATTATGATGATATAAATATTCTGGCATGGCCCTGCACATTGTGAATGCAATAGGGAAGACGGAATCAACGTGCCGATGTTTGTTAGAGCAGCTAATGGTCTTCCCAATTAGAATTGTGTCCGGATTTTCTCTCAGGCACATTGGAGGTCTCATTGATGGTTTCCTCGCACGTTCCAGGATATTGATGAATTAATGCCCTATTATGCGTTTTATTCGCAGACAAACTCAATTATACTACTGTACTACCTAAGATCTACAAGAGCTGCTTAGCATACTTGTGTATGAGTGATACGTCATAGTTGTAGCTAATCACCAATGAGACATTGTGGACGTCGTGATAGTGCAGTGAGAGCGCGTTCGCTTCAGCTGCGAAAGGCCCGGAGTTCGAACCCCGGTGGAGCCGTTACGATTGTGCCCTAAGGCAAGGCATTTCAATTCCATATTGCCTCTTCGCTCTCCCTAGTGGCGATGGATTCCACCCGAAATGAGGTTTCGAGAGTGATTAATATAGGTTGTAAGAAATTATTTCACAATCGAGCTAAAATAAATTTGTATAGCCTAACATAATCATTCGCTTTAATTCCAAGTTCGGGTGCGTCACCAATGTTTGTTGTAGTAATGTGTTAAATCCGTTTTGCTACCAATGTTTACAAGTTTAGCATGCATATTTGATCAAGCATGTAATTCTTGAAATGAATTGCTGTGTACAAGATGTGGACTATCCAACTCATAACGTAGCCTGGGAGCAGGCGTCGATATATTTTGCCTGGACAGTCAAATAAATATATGTTAACACCGAGACTATTAATTGGGCCATATTGAGTTTCTGATCATGTCATTTTGCCAGAAGTTAAACAATGAAAAATCGACAGACTGGAACTCAGGCTACTCATAACAGCCAATCGTCGAAAGTATTTTCAAATTGATAGACCTCACATTGCATTGTCAATAGATTACACTGTCAATGTTCAGATATTTGCTTTGAAATTCAAGCTTTAAATTCCATTTCTGCGCTAATATAAACAAAGATAAAAGGAAAGGAAACCAATTATGAGGACCTACTCTCATTATAGAGTATTCAGGGGGAGGGGGCAGTAACTGTAAATGTCTCTCATTGTTATCTCAAGTGGACTGTGGTGCAAACTAGTAGGTGTATTCGTTCATTTTCCACTTCATTATAAGTTTTAACCCATTCAACACCAAGTAACTGACACGGACTGGTGGATGACATTTTTAGACCAATACATTAATAATAATAAGAAGAATCGGTTATTAAAACACAAACTTATACAGTTTATGGTCTACAAACAAATGAATATAATAATAATAGTACATACTAATCGATCAATCTTGTATTACATATACGCTTCTCTGTCATACATTGTCCCTATAAGGTATTGTTGAAATGTGCTTACTAATTGCAGTTTTTAAATGTTTACTCTATTAATCATTTTGGAGGATAATCTCAAAATATCCTAAAGCTATATTTCGAGGGCTGGGTGCAAAACTACTGTAATCCTTTCATAAGATCTGTCTTACACGAGTTGTGCACTGAGCGCTCGATTTGACTATCTTAAAGTGGATACTATTAAATGTAGGTTCGTCCGAGATAAAATGTAACCTAGTATATATACTTACGTTGTGTTAGTTCTAACGTGCTTTAGGTTATACATTGATATGCATACATACTATACGATTTCATACTTCACACATACTCATTGACACCGCTTATGGTCAATATAATTATGGGTACTTGCTCCTAAGAAATGACAAGGTGGCTGTAATGGAATGAAATCAAATATCGCGAGGTGGAACGAATCCGAGCATGGCGGAACAGAAGTAAACAAGCTAAGTAGTGAAAATGTTGCGATGAAGGGATACCTTCGTAGATGGTCATATACACACATATACATATTGCAAGTTTATTTGTAAAAAAAACAGTTTACAATTTATATTTTCAGATACTATGCGATTGTTTACCCATTATCAGCCATGAAGATCAACAGCAAATCTCGAACACGAAAAATTATCGCCTGCACCTGGGTCATCCCTATTGTGGTAGCAAGTCCCTTTGTGTATTGCCGGAGCATGGCTTTCACAATATACAGCGAATACGGACAAATCTCCCGGGAAATCTGTAACGACAGGTTTGATGAGATAGATGTGGCGATCTATGGCAATGACCCCAGTAGAATAGGGGAGTTCAGGAAGGGCTATTTCCTCTTCCTGTTCTTCGTTATCTACGTCATCCCGAGTGTCGTCATCCTCGCTACGTGTGTTAAGATTGCAGTTAGTCTTCTACAGCCAATAATCGTGGAAAATTCCATTATCGGAAGAAAGGGGATCAATAGGAGTCAAGAGGAAAATAAACGAAAGGTACATATAGTTTTTTTCCGATAGCATGTTTTGTCACAATTAATTTAATATTAAGAATATAAAATTTAGGTCCATGCCTTGTCCGCGCAACTCCGATAACGTCGATTAGCAATAACGAACCTGGAGGCGAGGTTATAAAATTCTCTTCAAATTAAATCTCAAGTTCTCTGTTTGCTTGAGCCAAGAGTAAATCTCACACTCGATCAATCATTTCACTTGGGCTTGAGTTTGATATTTGAGAACAGTTTTAGTATCTACTATGGTCGTTATTAGCGGTGATAACAACGTTATTATGGTCGTTATACCTGGTGATAGCAACGTTATTATGGTCGTTATACGTTGTGATAACAACGTTATTATGGTCGTTATACCTGGTGATAGCAACGTTATTATGGTCGTTATACGTTGTGATAACAACGTTATTATGGTCGTTATACCTGGTGATAGCAACGTTATTATGGTCGTTATACGTTGTGATAACAACGTTATTATGGTCGTTATACCTGGTGATAGCAACGTTATTATGGTCGTTATACCTGGTGATAGCAACGTTATTATGGTCGTTATACGTTGTGATAACAACGTTATTATGGTCGTTATACCTGGTGATAGCAACGTTATTATGGTCGTTATACCTGGTGATAGCAACGATACTATGGTGGTTATACATTCATATAACAACGTTGTTATGGTCTGATGATAACAACGTTACAATAGTTCTTATAAATGGTGATAAGAACGTTACTATTGTAGTTATACGTGATGATAACAACGTTATTAAGGTAGATAAACGTTGTGATAACACCGCTAGTATTGTCCTTGCACGTTGTCGTTGTGATAAGCAGTTACTATGGTTGTTATGCATAGGATATAAGCCGAAACGATCTAATATGTATCACATTTGGCTGTTATTCAAGATGAAACAATGGATCATTCTGGTGTTCTTTGAGCGATCTCCATCAAATAAAAAGTATTCGTTGCTAGAATAAAGTCTTCAGGTCGCGACCACAATGACACATCAGTGATATGTCGTTTTCGCCTAGTTTCTCGTTCATCTCTCAGCATGATAGTTTTCTTTCCGTTGTTAGCATTGATTCAATATTACTACTATAAAACCATAGGGTACACACTATTTATTGCGTGTTGCGCATGTGCTGACAACTATAGTTACTGTCAAAGTTGGTCGTTAATAATTACTGCTGATGTAAATGACGACTGTAAATATGTAGGTCCTATATCCCCTGTCCATGTAGCGCAACCCAGAATCGACTGATTGGATGTCATGTGGATAGGTTCTCGATACTAGACTGCACTATATACTGAACAACTTTAAAACGCACCATCTATATTTGTTGCACATTTGTAATGTGCTGAATTTCTTAAAATCTGACTACTGTTCATGAATTCCCTATAAAAATTAATTCGATACACATTATACAGAAGACATGCTATTTTTAAAAGCGGGTATTACGCCAAAAATATGCCATCGACAAAAGTGGTGCGTGTGAGTGTTATATCTGCTAGTAGCTTACGCTCGACACTGGCAAGCAAACGGGTGGTTACTACAACACAAACGTGTGGTCCCTACCAGGTCTATACTGAAATGTGACCCTGCCGATCGTTGTAACTGCATTTTCACATGAACCATAGTAGGTTTCTGAGGATGTGATTTTAAAGTTCCCACATATTCCCGCCTCCATGTTATGTATCCCCCCATGTACTGGGATCATAAAATAACGACTATACAACATTTAAGATCAGTACATTAAAATACACTTCCGTAGCAATTCCAACGGTATCCTTAGTATATTGCCAGTAAAATGGCAATACTCTTTAATACTCTTTACACAGGGAATAGCCAAACAAATAATACTCGTAGACCTTGCCGAAACAAAAACCCGTATGGCAGTAATTCGGTTCCGTTGTTTATGCTTGGTCAGACGGTGTTATTGATATAGTGGTCTGGAATTGGTTGAAAAGGTGTAGGGAAGCCCTTAAGAGTTATTGATACATGAACTGAGTGGCTGAGTAGGTATTGTCAGCAATAGTGAAAATGACTTCTAAATATTAAAATACAATATATAAGCTGCAATTTGGAATATTTGCATCCTATTTGGTGACAAATAAACACCATATTATAAATGCAGATATCAGTGCAACATTCACCACCAAATTACCTTCAGAGTAGGGGGTGGGTGCCTTTAGTGGGAAATAAAAAAACGCAATTATTCAACCCCATTGAAATTTGACATTTTCCTGTGGCTCAAAGGCCAGTCTGTTGAAAACTACTGTGTTTTTTGGGGGAAATCTAATGGCACTGTGTGTTATAATGGTGGCCTATGGAAATTTCAATAGCGGTGTCTGACCATACGTTTTTCGGATATAGACGACAGCGACGAAACTATTCCCATGGCTAGAGGTGTGCTGTCATAATGTTCCTAAATATACTAACTTTGCTAGACTAAACGGGACGCCTGCAGGGATTTGGACAATGAAAAATGACATAATATGGTAAGAAAAAACGATAACTGAAATTTCCTCTATGGCCCAAGCATAATTCCAAGGACAAAAATATATTTTTGCTAAGAATCTTGAGAAATAAAAAATTATATTCATATTAGCATTCCCCGTCACTAACTTTATTTGGAGTATGGGGCTTAAAAAGGGAATGCATAAGGAAGAAAGATAGTTTGAAATACACAGAAAGAAGAAATAAGGAAGGCTGTTAAAAGGACACGTGTCTATCGGAGAGATGTTGACAGCTCATTTCCTATTGTTATAAATATACTAAAATTAATTGATTATGACAGCTCTACCCATGGGTATGTCCAATACTAAAAACATCTGCATAAGTATCAGTCGGCCAGGTCACGTATTCACTAAAAGGGAGAGTGTACGGCCCTTTATTGGATCAATGTGTCAGATGGTCTGGAAAACGATGCATTTGCCGTTGTTTCCAGGCCATCCGACCCATTGTAAAATTAGGGGTTGATATTTAATATTTACTATATACTGATGTGTAGATAAAAATGTCCACCATGCAGGCTGACAAGGCCATGGCCAACTGTATGGTCCACACTCGTTGAAGCCATGCCTCCCATACACACATAGACAGCATACCATAACAGTTATTATTATTGAACTGTGTAGGAATCTAAGTGTGTTACCATCCATGTTTAACTTTATTTATTTTACAACAATTGCGAAACAAGTTTTAACAACTTATATTAATCACTATCGTTGGCGCGAATGAAAGCGTATATGTGGGCATTCGTGTGGGAGGAAACCATCTCGTAACATCTCGCATACTTCCCGGTCCGATGATCGAATCCGGGTTGCATTGGTGAGAAGCGAGTGCGCTAATCACTGCGTTAATCGGACATTCATATTAAAGATATATTCATGTACAAACGGATTGTCCCATTTTCTAAACAATTGCTATCAGACAATACCATCTACTAATTATCCAGTATATGCATACATACGTATTAGCACATACATTGGGTATATGTAAGTTTACATAGTTTAACCTCATGGAATATGATATTACATGAATGTATCTATTATACGATAATATTCATAATTAACGATGACTGACTAGTAAATTTATTTAAAGTCGCCACCGCATAAATGCATTTGGGCGACTGAATTTTCTAAGAAGATTAAAATACCCATCATCTAAAAGTGATGGTTTTGCATATCGTAATTATTATAACTAGATGTTTAGTGGGCTATGAGGGCTGCTGTAATCTCAGTGTGTGTTCGGTTTTCATATATTCGACTGTCGCTCACACAAGAATGTGTGCCAACGATAGTCGGGGGTAGACCGGGTGAATACAATACCCGGTGCCTGTATACTTCTTACATGTCTAAAACTGCATATACATGTATATAAATATTTGTTTACCATTTCTAATACGGTTATGTGACGAGATAATTAACGTTCTTCAAAGAAGGTTGTAAAACAACAAATAAATTGCCTATTAAATACATAGCAAAAAGTAAAAACATACAGTCTGTTCATTTATATTTCCAATCTTTCATTTCTTCTGATACCACATCCACTGTGAAGATGTATTCAAATCAGCCTGAAACACACTAAGAATATTTCAAATTTTAAGTTTCAAATAACCAGTGCTCGCCTGTGAATAACCTCACTGTATTCCTGAATTCTTATACCACATCTTTTCTACACATCAACTAGTCTGAAGTCTTCTCAAGTCACATAATTTCTCAAAAAATACAAAAACTATACACTGCCTATCATGAAAATGCATTTTTATCAAAAAGAAAAATTAACTATATTAGTCATTGGGATGCAATTCTGCCTATTTACGTGTATACATGCATAGTTTAAAATACATCGAGCTAAACCATAGACTCGGATAATAATTCTAGCCAATCCGAATGTTCCTACTATACCCTAGTTCGGCTGAGATTCAGCAAGTCACGATATATGAGACATGATACGATTGACCAATCGGGTTGCAGATACTGTACCCAGTGTTCACCTACACAATGCAAACAAAATTGTAAGCGTTAAGCTAGACTCCAAAATCGAATAGTAAACCTACAAATTACGATATAAGTAACATGTCACTCTTGACCAATCGAATGTCAGCTACTATATCCGGTGTGTGGTTGTACATTGTAAGAAAACGTTTTCTCTATAGACTATGCATTGGGGAAATCGAACATGATTGATATTTCTTATTCTAACACGACCCATCTAATAACATACATACTTGTAGAGTAAAATCTACCCCGGGTTATTCTGCGATATACCTACATTGAACTATGCTGCGCGCGCACCGTGTTTTGGCTATTCCATTTATTCAATGCGTGTACAGTTTTATGAATGAAAGTCACGTGATGTTTGTAAATACTACCGTGGGAATTCGCGGAAATGAGCTATTTTTAGAATCAGATAATCTCTTGTCCGTCTTGTTTTTCTGTTAAGTAATGTTTCAGTTACTATTCTGTACAGTTTTATTTGACAAAATAAATAAAATTATTGATCAGTTACAACTTTTGTTCATTTATGCACTAGATTGATATTTTCCATATAAAATAACGGCATCACCCCTTAAGCGGGAGGAAATTTCGAAAGCCAAATGCAGCGGAGTAGCACCGCGTTTGAAGAAAATACTCCTTTGATTCTCGTCTAAAATGATTAGAAGTAAGTCGTGTTAGAATCGAAATAATAAGTATCAACCGTGGTATATCGCAGAATTACCCTCGTTTGTCATTCTTATGCGTAGAAATATATCACTCAGGCCTTCGTGATATATTTCTACGCATAAGAACTTCAAACTCGGGTTATTCTGCGATATACCACGGTTGAGATACTTATTATTTCTTAATTAGAGCTTATTCTGGGCTATAATGTTGGTTCTCAGTCGAGAGGGAACCGATTCTTATGTAGTTAATCTAAAATTATAATGTAATTTTAATTTATATATAACACACGACTGATTCGTGTCTAGATAAGAAAACGTCACGAGATTTCAGTAGGTTCCCAAACAGTTTAACGATTATCGACAGACTGGAACCCAGACTGTCCTTTATATAAGCATGGTCATATAACTGCTTTAAGCTGCTGTTAATAAATATTAATCGCTTAAGTGAGAGAAATTCAGTCTAACAATTTCACCCAATTAATATACAACTTCTATTCATAACTAAACATTACCCTTCCAGAGTAAACGACAATACTTTCAGCTTGTAGTGATTGTATGTTGTGATGAAACCGTTGCTATGGTCGCTATTCAAGGCCATAAAGCTGGTATTATGGTCGCCATACATGGTCATAAAATTGATAATATGGTAGTTATACATGGTGACAAAACAGGTAATATAAGTTGTCTTCTACGCTATCGGCAAACTATCATTATTACAGTTAGTATATTCCATGAACGAAATTAAATCTAGCACATAACACAGATGGCATTATATTACACATTAAGTGTACACTTAAACATTATTGTATTCAGTTGACAGATAATATACATAAATATAGCAATCAGGGATAAACTCGCACACATATGTTGAAAACATTCACATACCATTTTATTATTTAATGTGAAGACAAAATCGAAATAAAACCCAAAACAAAACTATTCAATTTGAAAAACGTCATGGATGTTTGTTATGAGAAAAAAAAGCCCAATGTTTACCGTATTGGTTCAGTGTAAGCTATAGATAATAAATAGGCCAAACTATATGGAGAACTCGCTCATATTATAAAATCCGTATACTCATTACAATTGATACCAGAAATCGTAGTTCGCAAATGGCATTTCATTTATTTATTTATATTTCGGGTTGTACGCCTGCACCATTTTGGGCTATATCGCCGGCGGACAGTTTACCTAACAACACCTTTCCTGGGCAGGCTCAAGCGGTTAACCAGTACTTGGGTGCACCAACCTCCGTAAGAAACTGCCAACTTTTTCATATAAATGAGACACGGCCTGAGCGGGGCTCGAACCCGTGACCATCAGTGATGATAGGTTACAGTGGTATACAAGTCAGCGACCTTAACCACAGGGGCGGACACATGGCATTTCAATTAGCGGCATACGATGAACCAACATCTAAGATATTACTCAATCAAGAATACATATTGTCAATAAAATGAAACTGTTTTTGCCAGAATTAATATGTTCAACGGAATATCATCTTGTACATTCATGTGAAACATTAGTCAGTTACTGCTCCTGAGTACTCCTAAAAGTAGATAGATTGTCCTCTTAATTGGTTTCCTCTGTTTTTATCGTTGTTTACTTGCACAACATGCAATCACTTATCCATTTTCTTATCTTATAATTATTAAATTATTAAATCTCGACATATATCCTTTTGTTTACGTTTATTTATCGTCGCTACCGGATCCCCATATGAGCGACGCCTCCTGAAGAGATTAGTCATTTTAGATTTTTGGAGGATAGTGCAATGATACAGAGACCCATTCCAGAGCCTCCCCTGGTTATTTTACGTGCACGGTGTAAAGCACCGACACGAGAACTCGGTTTAAAGTCCCATCTGAAAGACTGTTAATGTTATTAGGGTCAGACGGGGGATCGGACCTGCGATCCCTGAATTACCAGTCCAGCGTGTTAACCACTGGACTGCAGGCCTCGACAAATTTTTATTTTCTTACTCGTCCTACTGGGCGAGTGATGCCACAGTTCAACTCGTCCAGATTGGACCACCACTCGTCCCGTGTATTTTAGGAAAATTTAAAAATCGTCAGAATTGTCCTTTAATTTATTAATAAGTGCACTTATGTCACTACATGTATTTAGAATTTTGATCAAGGTACACACACTAGCATGGTTTATATTCGTGTGGTTTATACACATTTTTATTCAGAAACAAAATTAACTAAGACTAGTAATCAACTCGCCTGTTGAGGATACATGTAATAATGCAGGCATCATACAATTATTATTGCACGACACATTCAGGTAACCGTTTTGGTCAACACATTGGTGTACAGCCTTGCACATATCTCAAACTGAGTCTCCAACGCTCAATCATATCAATTAGCTACATCATGTCTGAGCTTAGCCACGGGATTACGATAACTGATCAGACATTCAGTAAGCTTCAGTCACAGATCGAGAGCTAACCGTTGTGCAGACTCGAACCTGGTGGGATATTCAATTCAGTGAACACTTGTTCCCGCTACCGCTGGCTCATTATCTGGGCTAGTATTATCACTATGAATTGTCCGTTTCCTCGGATCTTGACACACATGCCCTCTTGTGTGCCTGCTTCCCATCCCAGCATTCAACCAGTGCACAATACTTTTAGTTGGGTTGTAGTCCATGAGAGCTATTCCATCCAGGTTGATACGCATCAGACTGGAGACAGTGCTCTACTTGAGTGACGTTCTGGTGTCCGTTTTGATCTGGTTCATCTTACTGAAGCCCCGTTCGCACTCTGCGGTCGTTGGGGGGAAATTCTGAACATTATCTGTACCAGGCATCAACAACTGGTCTCTTTACGTTTCTGGAAATGTACATTTTCAAGTCCAGCCACTCGTCTGGCCCCGCCTCTTTTTCAGCATCAGTCAGCAACGGCGCGTACATCGTGAACAGTTTTTCAATGATGTCATCACCAAAGGCCATGAACTCATCCTCAGCCATATATGGAAGTCAAATACGATGAACAACGAGTGTGGTTCACCTTCTAGATGCCTCACAAATCGTTCTTCGATGAATGTTTTAAGCAGCAGTCAGAAGTTCGTTGAGATCTGCTTTGATTCTACCTGATGTGTCGTGCTGTAGCTTGGTGTGTTTGTGAGTCATCGGTTTTCCCCTGGTTTCTCCATCTTCACTTTCAAACAGGAACTTTCGCAGAGCTTTCCCCATTCTAACTTTCATGTTGCTGACTTTCGGAGTTCACGTCCCCTCTTCTCAATTTCACATATGAGACTTTTTCTCTCCTGGAACAGTACGGACACCTCTGCAAGTAAATTGGTCCAGTCAATCATGAAATGCAGAAATGTCAGGAATCGTTCGGTTTTCATTTCATTCGTGTATTTCTTAGCTTTGTTGGATGCGTCAGAATTACCCGCCGATATTATTTCCTGGAGGTGTGTCATGGTGATGTCATAGTTGTCTGCTGTACACCGCCACAGCAATCTCATACAGTTCTCGTCTACGTTTAGGGGAATAGTAGTACAGCTGGAATATTCCTTTCAGATCTTTCTCAAACTCAGCTAGATAGTCGCACCCCTTCTTGGCATCACATACAGCGAGTTCTAAATTATGCGTAATGCAATGAACGACAGACACATATTGTCACATTTATGTTCATCATCTAAATCATTGTTTATGTCGTCAATGAAAAGCTTAACAGCTCCGCCTTTCCTCCCTAGCTTTACAGAAATCCCGTCTGTGTTAATCCCGACTAGCGTTTCCGCGATAGTCTCCTTACTAACACCTACGGAATTAAGTCCCTTCAAGCAGCCATCATTCACCCCGTGCGCATGCCCATGTTCCAGATCAACAATTTCAGCTAGACTAGTCTTAACTTCTCCGTTTTCTCCAACATAACGCACGTACACTAATTCACGTAACAGCCTTGGCCTTATCAGATCCACGTTTGTCTACGTCCCCGCCTCCCTGCAAAAATCGCCGAATGTCAGTCGACATTGTCGTTTTCTGTGATGCTGGCACGCAGACGACACGTGATTGGCCGTGACGGGTTTCGTAAAACTGCAGCTATTGTACCCATGTTTAGCAAGAGTCAAACACCAGTCTACAATTGTGAGTTGTTTATTGTGGCAGCGTAAACACATTAAAATACCCTGGGTGATTTCCGCTGAAATTTTCACTCGTCCGACTGGGCAAGCGACTTGGAATTTCTACTCGTCCAGATCGAAAAGTCACTCGTAAATACGAGCGGACGAGTGGATTTGTCGAGCCCTGCCGGACTACAGCTCCGTCTGTACATATATCCTATAGTTTACGCAATGTGTACTTTTTATTTTACCGGGGGGAAATGAATTCATATTGATTATGCCGCACCATCTGGTTAGGGAACAACAGTTTCGGGATAACTCGGGCTTTATCTGTCACGGGAGGTAATAGAAAACCCAGCAATGTATCTCATTGATCTAGCATTGCCGATTGCACACACTACCCCTTGGGCGAAATATAACGAATATTATCAGGCTTAATTCATCTGATACATTAAAATATACAGACGACACAGAACAGCTACTGATCTACGATAGCGTTTACATGAACAAGTAATTAGTACATTTCATCAAATGATATGCTGATAAGCAAGTGGGTCTATGAAGATTAATTGGACGGTAGATGTTCTCTATCCATATGTCAGATACATTCTAATAATAAGTCAAAGCATACTAACAATACTAAAAGAGTAAATGTATAGGCGAAAGGAAGCCTGGTAACAGGTGTTGATATATTTAACGACGATACCATTAATTGAGCCGTATTGAGATTCTGATAATACCAACTGTCATTTTGCCAGAAGTAAATTAGTGCTGAATCGACAGACTAGGCTAGGCAAAATGCAACATTTATTGCAATTAACTTTCATACAGCCTAACTCTTAGAAAATATATACCATATCTGTGCACTATGCACTTTTGTCAACTCAAAGTTTCTTCATAATGTCGTACTTTTTGTGGTTGAAAGTCGCACAGACAAATTCTGTCAGATTGCGATATTACTTCTGTTGTTGATGGAGGAAGACAGTCAACCTTCTCGCCAAGCAGTATGTCAGACACAGACATGCGGGCAGACATTCCGCAAACAAGCTGGGGGTAGCTTCCTCGTGTGTACATTTAAGTCACATCGACAACCGAAGCCCTATATGCACAATTGTTACATTTTCTTTCAGTATTTGGATTAAGCATATTTATGATAGTATATATTTGCCACTTGAAATGCCCTAGATATACTATACAGAGAAAATGCAATTAGTAAACGTTTATTTAACCTTATGAGAAAAGACAAGCTCTTGTAATCACTAGAAGGTACAATTAAAAGGTTTTTGATAACCTGACCAGAAAGTTAAATGATAATTGTAATACAACTCTGTCTAAGTGGGAAGGTTTACAACAACAACAACAACAACAATAACAACAACATTTATTCAATGTCAGGCTACAATACAAGGTAACACCATGACATAAAATGTAGCAACATATTATACAAGGGTGTGTACACATGGGGGACAGTGATTTTTCATAAAACGAAGTTGCATTTGTTAACTAACGTTGACATTGGAAATGAAACAATGAGTAAATATAAATACTTCGTGTATACGCTAAAGAATAATTATTACTCCCAATTTGGAAAATTTCCAACAAGCATATAACAGACTGGCCATGACATGATACGTTTATAGCTGACCGTTAAGAGTATAACACACACTAATAACAATATCAACAACAACAACAACAACAACAACAACAACAACAACAACAACAACAACAATACCTTTATTGCATTAAACATTCATACAATGTCTATAGCAAGTACATGTATACATGTAGGTAATAGATTAATATACTCTCTGCTTATACTAATTTTAGTTTCTATATACATTTGCGAAATATATGTATTTTGCTAAATTTCTACCAATGGTTTTTGATTTTTGTGACTTTAAATTAATGAATTTATTAATAGTTGGCCATGTATAGTAATACTGTTTTAAATATTTCTGTCTAAGATCTCTAAATTTCGGACATATAAGAAGGAAATGATATTCACTTTCTATCATGCCTGTATTGCAATATATACATATTCTTTGATTTCTGGGTATGTTTTGATATCTTCCACATGGGCTTGTAATCACATGGAGATTGTCCGTGGAATGTTCTCATAAATACAAATATAGTTTCTCTCCTTTTCACAATTTAAATGTTCTTGTTTGTTGTCGCTTACGAGACACATACATGCAATTAACACATTGTGTAATACTACAAAATAGCCATTCGCACATGCGCAGATCCATTCACAGACAAGAAGTAACACCATAAAAACTGAGAAAAATACATTTAGATAAATGTTCATTTAGTTTGTAATGGCAGCACATAGAAAGTGTTGTATATCCTATGCAATCATTATGATTTACGACGGCATTGTTAATGGGGATGACAAGAAATGCTGATCTCCCTTGTGCACGCAGATTCAATTAAGCAGCCGAGGTGTTCATGATTTATATATGTATATATGTTGTTTATCAAGACCAGGGCTTAGTGCTCTTAACAAACCTTGCGATCAAATTGAACGTTGATAATGATAAATTCTCTAGACTTGAATAATCGGCTCCAACTATGGAATCAAACTCTTACGAAAGGGTTTATTGTACGTTGAATATATGTAACGGAAGTGGAAGTCGTGATAGCGCAGTGGATGCACGTTCGCTTCAGGTGCGAAAGGTCCGAGTTCGAGCCCCGCTGGAGCCGTTACGATTGTGCCCTTAGGCAAGGCATTTAAACTCCAAGTTGCCTCTTCTCTCTCCCTCGTGGCGATGGATTCCATCAGGAATGAGGTATCGAGAGTGATTAATATAAGTTGAAATAACTTGTTTCGCAATCGAGATAAAATAAATTTGTATTAACTAATATATGTAACGGTCTGCAACTTGCACATACTATTTTAGATTAACTAACTGATCTAGACTGCGCTTGCCAATCACAATCATTACTGATTGTTCGGCAGTATGAAGTTGAAATTGAAAACAAGATTCAAATTTTCAATATGGCTGACGTATTGAGCTTACCAACAAAGGATGCCCGAACAAAGTGTGGGCAGTTCGTACTCTAAATTGTTCGACCCACCGATCAACACAAAACTATTAGAAAGTTTCATAAACCTATTTATTTAACAATACATTTGTACATGTATATCAGAAATAAAACACATTTAAATGTTTCATTATGTATGACAGTTGCTTCCATCCATTTAGTCGTATTTGTGAAGGTTTACTAAATTCTCTTTGCATATCGTATATTTAGAATCAGGGGCACCCGTGACAGAGTATTTACTGTCGTTTATTTCAAATTACTTGCACCTAATCACTGTAGGTTCGAAGTAGCATGGGTTCCAGTCTGTCGATTTTTCACTTTTTAATTTCTGGCAAAATGACATTATCAGAAACTCAATTAAGAGTCTTGGTGTTAGAATATATGTATTTGATCTATACGTTCTAATCATACGTGTTGTGTCGAATTCTTTCATGTGAGAAAGCCATCCGCTGAATTTGGAAAGACAGGTGGATCTGCGCGGATTCCCGTCCGTGTCGGAAGTACTGCTCGAACGGGCACCTGGGGGTCTTGGTACACCAATAACAGCTGGAGAGTCGTCATAGTACGACGAATAATCTGTCTCTTCGACATTAAAACCAAAACAATATTGAATATTGAACGCCAACCGTATATCACTCGTGGCTAGAACATAATAATAATGATGATGTGATGATACTGATGATGATGATGATGTGATGATACTGATGATGATGATGTGATGATACTGATGATGATGATGTGATGATGATGAAAACTTTCTTTTACGAGAGAACTCATTTAACAAACGTTTATCTACCATGAGACCCTCAACATTTATGCAAATCAAATGCAATCAAACCATAGACTATAAGTGCAACCATGGCCCCTAGGCTGTTCTTATGCAACTGTTGAAACCATGGCCCCTTGGCTGTTCATATGTAACTGTTGAAATCATGTCCCCTTGGTTGTTCTTACGCAACTGTTGAAACCATGGCCCATTGGTTGTTCTTATGCAACTGTTGAAACGATGACCCCTTGATTGTTCTAATGCCACTGTTGAAACCATGACCCCTTGGTTGTTCTTATGCAACTGTTGAACCCGTGTTCCCATTCGCTGTTCTTATGCAACTGTTGAAATCATGACCCATTTGTTGTTCTTATGCCACTGTTGAAACCATGACCCCTTGGTTGTTCTTATGCCACTGTTGAAACCATGACCCCTTGGTTGTTCTTATGCAAATGTTGAAACCATGGCCCATTGGTTGTTCTTATGCCACTGTTGAAACCATGGCCCCTTGGTAGTTCTTATGCCACTGTTGAAACCATGGCCCCTTGGTTGTTCTTATGCAACTGTTGAAACCATTGCCCCTTGGCTGTTCTTACGCAATTGTTGAAACCATGGCCCCCTGGTTGTTCTTATGTAACTGTTGAAACCATGGCCCCGTGGCTGTTCTTATGCAACGGTTGAAACCATGGCCCCTTGGCTGTTCTTACGCAACTATTGAAACCATGGCCCCTTGGTTGTTCTTATGCAACCGTTGAAACCATGGCCCCTTGGTTGTTCTTACGCAACTGTTGAAACCAAGGCCCCTTGGTTGTTCTTACGCAAATGTTGAAACCATGGCCCATTGGTTGTTCTTATGCAAATGTTGAAACCATGGCCCATTGGTTGTTCTTACGCAACTGTTGAAACCAAGGCCCCTTGGTTGTTCTTACGCAACTGTTGAATCCATGGCCTCTTTGTTGTTCTTACGCAACTGTTGTAACCATGGCCCCTTGGTAGTTCTTACGAAACTGTTGAAACCATGGCCCCTTGGTTGTTCTTACGCAACTGTTGAAACCATGGCCCCTTGGTAGTTCTTACGCTACTGTTGAAACCATGGCCCCTTGGTTGTTCTTACGCAACTGTTCATATGTGAAATAGTATTTTCTAAAACCAAATTGGTTGCAAATAACATATCGGTATTAAATGCAGTTTGATTCAGTCCATTTAGGCAGACTTATATGACAGAGAAAGAGAACTTTCTTCAGGTTCCATACTTCTGTATCGAAATAATTCAGGTTTAGGTCAACAAATGAAGTCATACAATTCTTAATTTACCAACCAAATCTGATCGGAAGTGAGAACTTCGTTCTAGAAGGTCAGAAGATCAATACGTGTTCTCGTTTTTCTTGTCAGCGGATCCAATCGTTCTTCTTAGTAAAGTACATTGATTGAAAATAAACTATACTGGCGCCAAAAGAAACCGTGCACTTGCCTTAGATGTAACATTTATATCATTTTAGAAAAGAAATATATGCACATTTGGTATCAAAATTCGGGTCGATATTTGGTAAATTAGTGCAATGTTTGAAGGATTATTTCCTACAGACGGATCTGTAGTCAAGTGATAACACGCTGGACTGGTAATCCAGGGATCGCAGGTTCGATCCCCATTCTGACACTAATAAAACCGATGTCTCGTGTCGGTGCTGTGCACGTGCACGTAAAGGAACCAGAGGAGACCCTGGAATGGGTCTCTGTCTGTATCATTGCACTATCCACCAACAATCAAAAATGACTAATCTCTTCAGGAGGCGTCGCTCATATGGGCAACCGGTAGCAACGGTAAATAAACGGAAAACACATGATTATTTCCTCCACTCAAGATTGTAAAATCCATAATTCTAAAATTTGTAACAAAAAAGTAACGCTCAATATAAAAGTGCACAGTTGTTATTGTGTCAGTATATGACAGTACGATTCATTTGAGATATATTTAAGAAAACGGAATGAAAAACGCGAATAAATTCATTTGAAATCAACGTAGGCTACTTGTTATTACTAGTATATGAAATTGCCTATCTACTTTCTAATCCAGATATTGTATTTTTAAGTGCCAAAACCTGTTTTAATATTTTAAATAGAAGAAAAACATTGTTGTATAACTGAAGATTTTAACATATTGTATATATAGTAATGTTGTAAATACATCACTGAGTATTAAGATGTTATATAATTGTTCAGTATTTTACTAGTGCTGTGTGAAGGCTTTTACTGTACGTATTGTGTCTTAGAAAATTGTCTTCATTATATTGCTAAGGTTTAAGTCTCTCATATTTCTTCTTAGAAATGTTTGCATGATGAAAGTTTCTATATTATGTAATAATATGTATCATGTAAAGTGAGACTATAATAAACATATCTTATCTTATCTTATCTTTATGAACTAATGGTATGCTTGGAATTACATCCACACACGAAGACACTTACTTTGCCCATATGTTTGATATATAACACTGCCATAACGGAACAACAATACTGATACTGTTGTTTGTTTTCATTTTGGGGTATTACAATGCATCAACACCTTTGGTCATAAGTCCCCCAGTAGGGACTTCCGGGTGTAGGGACTTCCGGGTGCCTCTCCGAGCTGCATTTCAGACACGGGCGGACACCCGTATAGAACCACTCACCTTCCCTAAGCCAGCTATGGATATTTTCCTCATTCTCCAGCAGCAGCAGCAGCAACAACAACAACAACAACAACAACAACAACAACAACTACTACTACTACTACTACTACTACTTATATTAAAATCAGGTCATATCTCCTCATATGAAATAATCCGACACGCCAAGTGTGATTCGAACCTACGGCGATGCGGGGAAGCTATTTAGAGTCAAGAATTATAACCGCTCGGCCCGGAGTCACTGTATGCATATGCTAACATTAATGTAGTATGCTTCAACACCCATCGTGTGTCCTTAAGAGTCTGCTGCCAATTGTTTTATATTTTAAATAATAGTATATCGTGTTTAAATGATAGAGGTGTACCATATGTTTGATGCTGGTGCTGTTATAAGCATATTTAGGTTGTAAGTTCATAACGACATATTTGTTATAATGGACCAATAGGATATAAGTTCATAACGACATATTTGTTATAATGGACCAATATGCTATAAGTTCATAACGACATATTTGTTATAATGGACCAATAGGCTAAGTGTGTGATGTGGGATTAGTTAACTCTTTGCATGCTGGGTAAATAAAGGCTATAGTAGTTCAAATAATTGTCGCAGACGACAATTCATTAAATGTCGCTGAAATCTCTGGGACACAATGCTAATAGAATTTAATGACATGTTTGACTGTATGTTCACCCCCCAGCCGGTAAACAGTTAACCAGTCCCCACTTATATACAATAACGTTGTACAGAGGATCGCATTGTCTTATGTTATTGCATATATATTATTCAGGTTGCCCGTATGGTTGTGGTTATCGCAATTACGTTCATCATTTCATGGTCTCCACAGTATCTGGTGAGTGTCATCAGTCAGCTACAGGTCCACAGCTTCCTACGTGAGAATAACTTCATATTCACCATGCTCGTAACACACTTCTGCGGTTTCCTCAACAGTTGTCTTAATCCAATTATATACACAGCCATGAGTCAGAAATTTCGAAGAAGTTTTCAAGACATTCTGAGAAAAATTTGTTTTTGTTTCTCCTGCCATGCGTTGGCACCAATTAATACGAATTACGTTGTAACTCGAAGATATACATCGACGGTTCGGCAGACGTTAACTGATACGGATGGAAATCATATCCCGCTAAATGAAACAACATGTCACAGTGAGGTGTTATGCGGCGCACGTGGAAATAAAAGTAGTTCTAGCAGCGGAACAGACACGGACATAAGACAAAATCCACATTATGGAGGCAAAAATACAGTGAAAAAGTATATTTTCAAAAAGGGACTTACTACATGTAATGGGACACTGAGCAAAGAAAGCGATATAGAGCGACAATGCGTTTTAAGGAGCGGCTCTTCAACGGTTCCAGACTTAAGGGGTATCCTGAAAACCAATGCTAATGCGTGTAAGAGACATGATGTTGAGGCGGGTGAAAATGAAAAAATGCCACTGCAAAATCATTTCATGAACGATTGAAGTTCCGACAAAATAAATGACTGCAAGGTACTCTGCCACAACAATGAGCGAACTCCATTTATGAACGCTGCCTTCGTCCGACTCTCCATGTGAATTCTAGTTGACCGACCCTCTATTATAATTCTAGTCGATCCTTTAGGAAAAGTCTACGCCATCTAAGAACATTTTAATCGACCATCTATGACAGTTCTAACAATTCTAGTCGAACCTCTATATAGAACGGATACAGTCGACACTCAATGAACATTCTAAACGACACCTCGAATAAAACGCCAACTACTACGACCATATCACCAGATACATCGCAGATATAATGCACACAGATTCGGAAGTGCAATTGCGCATGCGTAGCTCATGCCTAATGTATAACCCCATTTAGCTTAAGCATAACTTTTATGTTATTGCTTTCAACTAGCATACATACCTATACATATAGTATACAATAGCTATACAACCTCTGGCATGACACGAATATTGAACGAGCGAATCCATTAATGATTTATAAGAAGCAAATGAGCTGAGTCACAATTTTTACCAACATTAGTATCGGCCCTCCCATTACGTCATAAATCTGTGACAGAGATTTCTTCTAGGAATATTTCGAAACCGAATGTATCGGTATAGGTAAAAATCAAATGATTTAGTAACGCCAATGTAAGAACTGTGCTTAAAGAAATAACGAAAAGACAAAAAAAGAGATTGTGTTTGTATCTTAAAATAAATGTGTAGTATGTTATTGTTTTATTATGTACATGCTCGTTTGTTCGTATTTCAACGCCCTCAAGTGTGTGTTATGGTTTATTTATCATCGCTACCGGTTGCTCATATGAGCGACGCCTCTTGAAGAGATTAGTCGATTTATATTTTGGAGGATAGTGCATGATACAGAGAGTGACCCATTCCAGAGTCTTCTCTGGTTCTTTTACGTGCATGGTGTACATCACCGACACGAGACCTCGGTTTAACGTCCCATCTGAAAGACTGTTAATTTTATTAGGGTCAGACGGGGAATCGAACCTGCGATTACCAGTCCAGCGTGTTACCACTGGACTACAAGTCCGCCTGACTAAGGCATAATTATATAGTACATCCCATTACTTCTAGAACAGATAGCAATTAGATAATTAACAATGTGTCGCTTAGTTAACAGTAACTCGTTTGTTTTGTTTGAAATAATGTGTACTTGTGCAAAGATCGTTTCCTTATATTTATCTAGTATGTCCCTCAATCCATATATGTATATCAATTTTGTAGTTTTGTTTGAAGTCGCCAGAGCCGATGCATATGAGCGACCGAACGAAATATATAGTTTTCTTTATAGTCGCATCCGCCGAGGTATTTTGGAGACTGTACGAGCGACCGATTCATATAAGATGCTTTAAACAGGAGCGCTGAATTCTAAGTTGAATCGCTGATATATGGAAGAGGCATCTTGTTTTTCTGTAGGATGACAAATCCAGCGATGAAACTTCTTTCGACTGTGTCAGTTATGACTTTAATGCCACACTCCTCACTGTTGGTAGTCCCGCAGCAGCATATAAATCGACAATGCAGTTAGACACCAGTTCGTCGTATGTCGGTTCCAGGTCTGCGCGCGTTGTTGGTCATGGCGGCTGGTAGTGGCTGATCCAAAACGATTCAGTCACCAATACGATGCGCGCATACCGGTAGAGAGTGCGACAAGCTGACGATCTTTAATTAATACATACGCTGACGATCCATATGTACCCACGGTCGTCGCCTGCATTTTGGAAGTGGTCTCGCCAAATAGGAGTACTTGAGGTGTGATTATCCTAGGTGGTCCGGAGGCATGCTCCCCCTGAAAAAGAAGACCGTGAACGTGTTTTCTGACATCTGGAGCCGTTTGAGGGTGGAATATAGCTGCATTAATACCTTTTTTTTGCACGAAATAGTACACATAATGTCTTAATAAATCTTTATCCAGACGCTGAAAATCGCCGTTCTGTGTTGTTGCATTGCCAATTGTTGTTTTTCTCGGTAGCAATGCCCTCCAACAACATTTCGCCTACATCTCTTGTAGATTTCGGAAGGCGTATTCCCTTTCCCCATGGCTTCACTGTGGCAGTTTAAAGATTTATGAAACATTATTAAACCAAAAATCATTATTGTGTGAAAAATTGGTCCGGCCGGACCGGCGACGACGGCCCTAGTTCCAGGCTGCTGCAGCGAGATGTGTCCCTACCGCGACTTGCACGATTTAAGGAGGTCAACCCGGAATCCGTACATAAATGAAAATATATGGCAGCACCTGAAAAGACAATAATCGGCATCTTCAATATTGTGTCCATACTGCGTCGTCAGGTAAATATCTATTGAATACATTGAATTACTACATTTTCTTTGCGTATTCTTTAGTTAGTTAGGCAATCTTCCACCCACTAGCAATGTAGAGAGTGGGCACTCCTGGAGACTATTTGCTTTATCTTGTATTATAGAGGCTTATATCGTAAATGTAAATCTATTTTATTCCACAGTTTAATAGACAGAGACTTGGACAATAACTTGGTAACTCTTCATGGATATATTTGTATGCCAACATTAGTTTTTGCATATGTCTTTTCTCTGATAACGAAAGCCAACAAATTTCATAAAGTAATCTTTCTATTGATACAGATCTGGTTAAACCGGTAAACAATTCATGCTGCGTCGTAATGGATTGTGTCCAGTAACTATGTTTCGTATATGGTGCGGTACAGCTATCCAAGACGACCAATGCATATTGATCAAGAACGACAGCATTTCTTTAAACTAATCTCTTCTTCTCGTGCTCCGATTTGATATTTCATGTTCTTGAACTTTCTTCAAATGTTTATTTAAATGTAAGCCTTATATTTTAACATCCAAAACTATTTACTCACTAATACAATAACTTCTAAATCTAGTTAGCATATACATATACCTAGAATAGAGTTCATATAGTTTCATTGTTAAATATATTATTCTCCAGTCTATTGTATGTCAACCAAGTAGGTAGGGAGAAGAACTGTTGTAAGTTTCATTTCGTTCTAATCCCTTTCAGTCTACTACTGTTAAATTATATATACATGTAAACATACTGAAATAAATAATGCTTAAACTAAATAGCAAACCTCCGCCACGTTGCTAAATATCCGAGCAATCCGAGATAGCAAACCTCCGCCACGTTGCTAAATGTCGGAGCAATCCGAGATAGCAAACCTCCGCCACGTTGCTAAATATCCGAGCAATCCGAGATAGCAAACCTCCGCCACGTTGCTAAATGTCGGAGCAATCCGAGATAGCAAACCTCCGCCACGTTGCTAAATGTCCGAGCAATCCGAGATAGCAAACCTCCGCCACGTTGCTAAATGTCCGAGGAATCCGAGGTAGCAAACCTCCGTCACACTGCTAAATGTCTGAGCAATCCGAGATAGCAACCCTCCGCCACGTTGCTAAATGTCCGAGCAATCCGAGATAGCAAACCTCCGCCACGTTGCTAAATGTCCGAGCAATCCGAGATAGCAAACCTCCGCCACGTTGCTAAATATCCGAGCAATCCGAGTTGGCAAACCTCTGCCACGCTGCTAAATGTCCGAGCAATCCGAGATAGCAAACCTCCGCCACGTTGCTAAATGTCCGAGCAATCCGAGATAGCAAACCTCCGCCACGTTGCTAAATATCCGAGCAATCCGAGATAGCACAGATGGATGACACCAAACCTCTGTTTATAGTCGCATCCGAAATACTCTTTCGACCAGTGATGGAATTAGTTGATAATTACTAGCTGGCCCCAACAATAAATACTGACAAAGACTCCGATTAGTGTAGTGGTTAGCGCGCTCGCCTCTCACCAATGCAAACCGGGTTCAATCCTCGGACCGGGAAGTATGTGAGATGTTACGGTGGTCGCCAGATCGGACATGTGTGTTTTCTCCAGGTACTCCGGTTTCCTCCCACTCGAATGACCACATTCACGTTTTCATCCGCGAACAAGAGTGAGTAATATAACTTGTTAAAACTTGGTTTTTTTTCGCAATCGTTGTAAAAATACTAGTAAATACAGTTTAAACTTAAACAATAAATACACCTGATTGGAGACGTCTATAGATACACATTTATTTTAGCTCAATTGCGAAACAAGTTTTGTTATGACATATGACTAATCGCTTTCGAGACCTCATTACTTACGGAATCCAACGCCATGAAGGAGAGAAGAGGGCATTATGGATTTAAGAGTACATACGGCCACCACTACCACCGTGATTCTGATGTGTATTGGACCCACACTCTCTAGGTTACTAGGCTGACACCGTATCCATGACAACAAAGAAGCGGATGTTTCACGATTACAAACTCTTTGAAAGAGAATGTAAGAGTAACCATGGATGTAATAGATACAGCTAAGTATTGTTGGTTTATATATAATTTATTTTAGCTCGATTGCGAAACAAGTTCTTACAACATTATAGTATTCGCTCTCGAGACCTCATTTCTGATGGAATCCATCGCCATTAGGGAGCAAGAAGGGGCAATGTGGAATTTAAGTGCCTTGTCAAAGGACACAATCGCAATGACTATGGATGGGCGCGAACTCCGGACATTACTTATGAATGTGATCAACAGCAGTGGTGCAAGCACCCTTCGCCAGGTGTCCGTCTGTTCGTGCAAACACGTTTCAACCATGATATATTGGTCAACTCATGATATGGTGTAGTTTCTCCAATTAGCTTATTAAATTAAAATTTATAAGACAGTTTTAAACATACAATTCTGTGTATATTCTTACGGGTGTTATTTTCAATGTATGCCTTGTGTTAATATGTGTTCAGTTAGAATATTATAATGTTGTATATTAAACTTATTTATTTTACAACGATTGCGACGCAAGTTTTAACAACTTATTTTAATCACTCTCGTTGGCGCGGATGAAAGCGTAAATGTGGTCATTCGTGTGGGAGGAAACCGGAGTACCCGGAGAAAACCCACTCTTCGCCAGGTGTCCGTCTGTTCGTGCAAACACGTGTCAACCAGTTGTTTTCAAACGCCATTTCCTGAAAAAGCACCCATTGTTTAGAAAAGCTTCACATAAATTGTCATTGAGTGATTGGTTCTCTAACAAAGATAATATTCCAATTTAAAATTGTGATTTTAAATACTCATCGGGCAGCCATAGATCAATACTCTTCGTGTTTTGTTGATTTCTCAAAAACACGAGTCAGTGGGTGAGATTTTAGTGATCTATTAGTCGCCTACAGTGCACATATTTATGTAATGGAGATAATATCAATAAGCTTAAACCTTTCGATTAAATCCATTTTCATTTTCTGTATACAATTGATATGTACTGTACATTATGTATAGGATATAAGCCGAAAACAGTCCACTATGTAAAATATTGGACTGTGTGAGGCGCGTCGAAGACAGTACCAATATTTTACATATTGGATCCGTTTGAGGCTTATATCTTACTTAAAACACACACAAGATCCTACTAATTAAAATTGTTAATTTCGTACATGTAAGCGTAGTATTTAACATAATATTCTGGCCTTTTGACACCAGTCCAATATTAATAATAATGGACTGCAAGTACAAAGTATGACGTCACGACAGTGTTTTAAGAATGAATAAATATGCTTAAGCCAATGATCTATATGATTAAATAATAGTCCTATTTCTAATACGGTATAAAAACAGTCCCCATTATATATCATAGTAGCCACAGTCCCGGTTTATTGAAATGTGTAGAACATTTACAGAGTAAATTCATGTACCTGATTATCACAACGATTAGCGCGCGTCATTTACCGAAAGCCACGTGATAACGTTCAAATCTCGTCTGATGTAACCAATACGAAATGTCACTGCAGTTCGTTGAAAAATATTGAACTTTGTTAATTTGGACGACATAGTATTAGTGTTATCTTTGATTCCAATATTTTTACAATATGTACTTGTTTCCAAGTTTGAAAACAAACCATCCCACTTTATTATGAGATTCGGCGATATGTTGAACGATTTTGATTGGCTCGCTGGGTTAATGAGTTAATGCATTATTCATATTGGCCATTAGTTATTTGCAAACATTATGTATCCTTTGACAGACAAAAACATAATAGATAAGAAATAAAGAGCTCTCAGAATATATCAAAACTCCCACTAACATTTCCAAGAACCGCACGGGTATTCAACTGGGAGTTTTAATACATTCCGGGAGCTGCTTAATTCTTAAATACCTAATAAGGAACACCATCTAGCCCACCTTAGTACATTGTTCAACTGCATATAACGCTTGAGCTACTAATACATGGTCATATGCTTAATTTGCTTAACCCTTTCCCTCATAGAAACACCCTGACGCCATTACCAATACGACATACATTGACAATGTAGTAGCCAAACCAATGTTCATAATAACGGCCAGAATCTCATGTAGTCCTAGTAATATCTATGGAGGTGGGATAGATATGGCGACTACTTATCCACTGCATGATAGTTAAATGGCTGTCGTTTGTATGGAGATATAATAGTATATTAACCTAAATCTCTATGAAGGAAAGGGTTAAATGGCTGTCGTTTGTATGGAGATATAATAGTATATTACCTAACTCTCTATGTAGTCCCCATAATATCTATGGAGGTGGGATAGATATGGCCACTACTTATCCACTCATGATAGTTAAATGGCTGTCGTTTGTATGGAGATATAAAAGTATATTAACCTAAATCTCTATGTAGTCCCAGTAATATCTATGGAGGTGGGATAGATGGCAACTACGTATCCACTGCGGATAGCTAAATGGCTGTCGTTTGTATGGAGATATAATAGTATATTAACCTAAATCTCTATGTAGTCCCAGTAATATCTATGGAGGTGGGATAGATATGGCGACTACTTATCCACTGCATGATAGCTAAATGGCTGTCGTTTGTATGGAGATATAATAGTATATTAACCTAAATCTCTATGTAGTCCCAGTAATATCTATGGAGGTGGGATAGATATGGCGACTACGTATCCACTGCATGATAGTTAAATGGCTGTCGTTTGTATGGAGATATAATAGTATATTAACCTAAATCTCTATGTAGTCCCAGTAATATCTATGGAGGTGGGAATGTATGGAGATATAATAGTATATTAACCTAAATCTCTATGTAGTCCCAGTAATATCTATGGAGGTGGGATAGATATGGCGACTACTTATCCACTGCATGATATTAAATGGCTGTCGTTTGTATGGAGATATAATAGTATATTAACCTAACTCTCTATGTAGTCCCAGTAATATCTATGGAGGTGGGATAGATATGGCACTACTTATCCACTGCATGATAGTTAAATGGCTGTCGTTTGTATGGAGATATAATAGTATATTAACCTAAATCTCTATGTAGTCCCAGTTAAATTATCTATGGAGGTGGGATAGTATATTAACTACATCTCCATGAATGATAGGTTAAATGGCTGTCGTTTGTATGGAGATATAATAGTATATTAACCTAAATCTCTATGAAGGAAAGGGTTAAATGGCTGTCGTTTGTATGGAGATATAATAGTATATTAACCTAAATCTCTATGAAGGAAAGGGTTAAATGGCTGTCGTTTGTATGGAGATATAATAGTATATTAACCTAAATCTCTATGAAGGAAAGGGTTAATGGAGAAATGGCTGTCGTTTGTATGGAGATATAATAGTATATTAACCTAAATCTCTATGAAGGAAAGGGTTAATGGAGAAATGGCTGTCGTTTGTATGGAGATATAATAGTATATTAACCTAAATCTCTATGAAGGAAAGGGTTAAATGGCTGTCGTTTGTATGGAGATATAATAGTATATTAACCTAAATCTCTATGAAGGAAAGGGTTAATGGAGAAATGGCTGTAGTTTGTATGGAGATATAATAGTATATTAACCTAACTCTCTATGAAGGAAAGGGTTAAATGGCTGTCGTTTGTATGGAGATATAATAGTATATTAACCTAACTCTCTATGTTAAATCATGGCTGATATTGGATAATCAGGTCAACCAAGGGAACATCATCTCATATGAAAGTTCCGTGCATGACCCTCAACCAAGGGAACATCATCTCATATGAAAGTTCCGTGCATGACCCTCAACCAAGGGAACATCATCTCATATGAAAGTTCCGTGCATGACCCTCAACCAAGGGAACATCATCTCATATGAAAGTTCCATGCATGACCCTCAACCAAGGGAACATCATCTCATATGAAAGTCCCATGCATGACCCTCAACCAAGAGTCCTGAAGCCGCAATAGTTGATTAAAGACTGGTCACCACTTGATGGGGCATTCTTTGAAATTGCCGGATATACGGTGATCATCAACTTTAATGGCAGAATGAAGTGTCGTGATACAAGCAAGGTGACTAGACGGGTATGGTCACTTTACAGTTCGTACGATAGTCAGGTGCGCGTATTATGTGTGTTTTGTGAATATTACAATTTGCAATAATTGACCATCCGCCGGTATGTATGTCTGGTTATGCTTTATGAATGTTTATGGACAATTAATGTTTTAGGTCTGACACTCAGTGTCACAGCGAGATCAATAAAATGAGTATGACTTTCAAGTGATCGCATGTGATCAACCACACGTTGAGAACGGGGGCCTCCGTGACTGAGTGGTTACGGCCGTTGACTTCAACTCACTTAGCCCTTGACCGCTATAGGTTCGAATCCGTTCATGTGAGTAAGCTATCCAGCTGGCTTGTGGAAGGTCGATGGTTCTACCCGGGTGCCCGTCCGTGTCTGAAATACTGCTGGATTGTGCCAGGGGTCTTCCGTTACCAATAATAGCTCGTGCAGTGAACACCGTTCAAATATTACTACATATATTATCTATGGACATGCAAAGCTCACAACTCAGGCAATAATCTTAATATTCACAATTAACAAAATAAACAAAACACAAAGATGAGTGAATGTATAACCAATTAAATGAAGGCTTTGTTATTAACTTACAATGGTGTGTGTGTGTTTTACGTTTATTTATCGTCGCTACCAGTTTCCCATATGGGCGACGCCTCCTGAAGAGATTAGTCATTTTAGATTTTGGAGGATAGTGCAATGGTACAGACAGAGGCCCATTCCAGAGTCTCCTCTGGTTCTTTTACGTGCACGGTGTACGGTGTAAAGCACCGACACGAGACCTCGGTTTAACGTCCCATCTGAAAGACTGTTAATTTTATTAGGATCAGACGGGGATCGAACCTGCGATCCCTGGATTACCAGTACAACGTGTTACCACTGGACTACATATCCGCCTGTTAATGAACAGTGATGATAGAAAGGTGATATTAACTTGTCTTAAGAATGCTTTCAATCATAGGAACTCTATACTGAATGCTTTATCTTCTTAAGTACACAAAAACACCAACTAGAATGTTCAGCCTATATAATTAATTAGAATACCGTAGCAATACGACAGTCTATTGATCACTTGTTTATTTGTATATAATTGTATGCCCCACTGCTCACTGCCAACAGTACAGCAGTACAGAACTGGAATGAGTCGCTCATCGCTAAATCTCATCATCTACTTGGCTTGTTTCTGGTTACTCAACCGACCCTTAAAAATAAATAAACAAAAATATATTTTTATTATTTTGCCAGAATTTGCATTTGCACATCATTCACTACTAGAATACACCGCTCACTGCTGGAGTACACACTACTTACTGCTCACTGCTAGCAGTACAGCAGTACACTGCTCACTGCTAACTTCACCCACATATGTTCCCACCTTTTTACATTACTGTAAAATATCAAGGTATTAAATGACGTATCAATTTCGATATCAAATAGCGTAAACATTTTGAAACTATTGCCATAGGAACAATATTTCCAAGCCTATCACATTGTTACAAAATATGTTGTCATGCTACATTTGTCAACTCATGATATGTGTAGTTTCTTCAATCAGCTTATTAAATTCAAATTTATAAGACAGTATTAAACATACAATTATGTGTATATTCTTACGGGTGTTATTTTCAATGTATGCCTTGTGTTAATTAGAATATTACAATTTTGTATATTAAACTTTATTTATTTTACAACGATTGCGAGGCAAGTTTTATCAACCTTTTTTAACCACTCTCATTGTAAATAATAATTATTCATTTCTAGCTTTACATATTCACGCAAATGGCAATACATTACCGAGGAAAAGACGCATTTTAAGCTTAAACTTTATTTATTTTACAACGATTGCGAAACAAGCTTTAATAACTTATATTAATCACTCTCGTAGGCGCGGATGAAAGCGTAAATGTGGTCATTCGTATGGGAGGAAACCGGAGTACCCGGAGAAAACCCACCTGTCCGTTCTGGCGACCAAGCTTCCCGGTCCGAGGATCGAACACTGGTTGCATCGGTGAGAAGCGAGCGCTCTAACAACTGCGCTAATCTAAAATATATTGAAGGAATAACGAATGTGTAGACTCGTTATATACGAATGGAAGAACGAAGTTTGTAGACTTTGTCAACATGCGATAGAGATAGGATATCATTTAATTGTACAATTTATAAGAACACTTTCTACATTGTGACACCTTCCTGAAACAAACCTGTTGTAAATAAGCTAATGTCCAGAGCTATATTGCAGCAACAAAACGTTTCGATACCTAGGTGAACGTGGGGGTTTTATTCCGTTTTGGTCCCGGCCCGTCGTGTGACAATACCATATTCTTTTTTGATAGTTTACATATTTGGATCTAACGTTTCCGTATTGCTACATTAAAATTACAATAACGCGATGCTGTAAATATATGCGGACGTTTAGCAAAATCAAGTCCAAACATGTGCCACTGCTGTTAATTAAGTATTCAATAGTTTCTCTACAATTTATATATACTGAACACATAAACTCCCCATTACTATTCGCCAAGCATTTTGTACCATTTAAACGTACTCCAACATGGGAAGGGATTCATATAAGCTTTAAGCTTGTTTCTCGACCCATATCGGTTCGAATGTATAAAACATTGTGTTTATATATATGTATATATGTATTTGATCCGAATAAAATATTTTTAAACTAAATAAGCTAGCCAGTGTCCGTGGACACATGATAAGGGACACTCCGATATAGTTAACAACATGACGTTGATATATCAGGTCTATATATCTACCAGAATGTCTCAGAATCTAATCCTGAACATTTCAACTAATTATGTTATCAATTGAGAAAGTTGTGGCTTGTCTAGTGACGCACATGCACAGTTTTTTGGACAGAGTGTTTGAAACGTTGTTTTAAGACGTCAGTATTTTGTTACTATCAATTTAAGAAATACACAGATATAATATAGGAAATTCCAATTATTCACAATTATAGCTTATAACTTTTAGCTTATACCATTATCTTTTCTATCAAAGTGCTTGGAAACATTGTTCCCATGGCAACAATTTCGAAACTTTTACACTATTTGATATAGAAATTTAAACGCATTATAGCTTTCACTAATAATCCGTTGACATTATACAGTAATTCAAAGATGTGTGGAAAATGCGTGATTTTCGTCTAATTTAAACATTTAATTCCCAGTTTTCTGGAAAGCGTCTGAGTGCCTATGTTCGCATGGCGGCGACGATATGCCACAAAATTATATGTCCACGTAAATTCGTTTCTAGTTAATAATATAGAGGACAGTAATGAACTCTACCTACTATTGGGATATCCACTATGAGCAATGGAAATGCATATACATAGCACAACCTTATATGAACGGATAATACTATATATATATAGCAATTCTTTCTGCACAAACTATATGAATTGTATATCACTGTATCCTATCATCTCTGATCGTCACGGGTTCGAGCCCCGCCCAGACCGTGTCCGAGTCATTTATATGAACAAATTGGCAGTTTCTTACGGAGGTTGGTGCACCCAAGTACTGGTTAACTGCTGTAGCCTGCCCAGGAAAGGTGTTGTTAGGTAAACTGCCGATGGCTCAAATGGGCAACTGGTATAGCGATGTTAAATACACTTAAATAAAAAAGGTGTTGTTAGGTAAACTGCCCGTCGCTCAAATGGGCAACCGGTAGCGACGTTAAATAAGATCTCTTTTTTCAGTTTACAAGTCTACAGTCTATTACTGTTAAATTATATGTAAAAAGTTCATTTCTTGACTACATGTAAAATACTGCAATAAATAATGTTTAAACTGACTTCAGATATGTTCAGTGTACTTGAACAATACATAGCTATTATTGTGCATATGGTAGTTCTAATTCAACCGAGGTTCCCCATCGCCCTTACCAACACACAATAATAAAGAAATTTATACCAGAGGACATAGAAAACGCACACCTACATGATATACTAGAGGACATAGAAAACGCACACTTCGGACAAATGTGTACATGTATACTAGAGGACATAGAAAACGCACACTTCGGACAAATGTGTACATGTATACTAGAGGACATAGAAAACGCACACTTCGGACAAATGTGTACATGTATACTAGAGGACATAGAAAACGCACACTTCGGACAAATGTGTACATGTATACTAGAGGACATAGAAAACGCACACTTCGGACAAATGTGTACATGTATACTAGAGGACATAGAAAACGCACACTTCGGACAAATGTGTACATGTATACTAGAGGACATAGAAAACGCACACTTCGGACAAATGTGTACATGTATACTAGAGGACATAGAAAACGCACACTTCGGACAAATGTGTACATGTATACTAGAGGACATAGAAAACGCACACTTCGGACAAATGTGTACATGTATACTAGAGGACATAGAAAACGCACACTTCGGACAAATGTGTACATGTATACTAGAGGACATAGAAAACGCACACTTCGGACAAATGTGTACATGTATACTAGAGGACATAGAAAACGCACACTTCGGACAAATGTGTACATGTATACTAGAGGACATAGAAAACGCACACTTCGGACAAATGTGTACATGTATACTAGAGGACATAGAAAACGCACACTTCGGACAAATGTGTACATGTATACTAGAGGACATAGAAAACGCACACTTCGGACAAATGTGTACATGTATACTAGAGGACATAGAAAACGCACACTTCGGACAAATGTGTTTTTACATGAAAAACAATAATTATATAAATACATAGTTTTAAACATTTTGGAATATTCTTAGTTGTTCAGTTTGTGTTTTGTAATAAAGATGTGATATATCTTTGATGGAATCATTCTTATTTCGTTTTCATGTAATACTAATCATATAATGTAGGTGTGCGTTTTCTATGTCCTCTAGTATATAATGTAGGTGTGCGTTTTCTATGTCTATATATCATGTAGGTGTGCGTTTTCTATGTCCTCTAGTATATACTGTAGGTGTGCGTTTTCTATGTCTCTAGTATATAATGTAGGTGTGCGTTTTCTATGTCCTCTAGTATATAATGTAGATGTGCGTTTCCTATGTCCTCTAGTATATAATGTAGGTGTGCGTTTTCTATGTCCTCTAGTATATAATGTAGATGTGCGTTTCCTATGTCCTCTAGTATATAATGTAGGTGTGCGTTTTCTATGTCCTCTAGTATATAATGTAGGTGTGCGTTTTCTATGTCCTCTAGTATATAATGTAGATGTGCGTTTCCTATGTCCTCTAGTATATAATGTAGGTGTGCGTTTCCTATCTACTATATAATGTAGGTGTGCGTTTTCTATGTCCTCTACTATATAATGTAGGTGTGCGTTTCCTATGTCCTCTACTATATAATGTATGTGTGCGTTTTCTATGTCCTCTACTATATAATGTAGGTGTGCGTTTTCTATGTCTTCTAGTATATAATGTAGGTGTGCGTTTCCTATCTACTATATAATGTAGGTGTGCGTTTTCTATGTCCTCTACTATATAATGTAGGTGTGCGTTTTCTATGTCCTCTACTATATAATGTAGGTGTGCGTTTTCTATGTCCTCTAGTATATAATGTAGGTGTGCGTTTTCTATGTCCTCTACTATATACCGCCAAATCGGGTTATATTGGGATTACTCTGTCCAGATCGTATGTCTGCTCCGATGTGTTTTACCGCCTCCGTGGTCGAGTTGTTAAGATTGCTGACTTGTATACCACTGTAACCTATCATCATTGATGGTCACGGGATCGAGCCTCGTTCAGACCGTGTCTCTTTATATGAAAAAGTTGGCCGTTTCTTACGGAGGTTTGGTGCAACAAATACTGGTGAACCGCTGGAGCCTGTCCAGGAAAGGTAAACTGCCCCGTTCATACATGTATATAAAGAGGCACGGTCTGAGCGGGGCTCGATTCCGTGACAATCAGTGATGATAGGTTACAGTGGTATACAAATCAGCGACATTAGCGACTAGACCACCAAGGCTGACAAGACAAATGTCAAATCCAATAGTTTATTTATATGGCCTCCGCCGAGGCATTGTAGGCGAGTGATAGATACATGTTTGTATCTGCGACATTTATATGTCTACAATATACACGAGTAAGGAGAAGTCTATAGTGATATATATGTTTATTAATTATAAATCAATATGACATTTTAATATCATTTATACGTATTTGTACAAAGTCAAATAATGTTGTTAGATGTAATCTAAAAAAATAAAAGTATCTCTCAAATGTGTGCTGTTTGTCTTTATTTCTTATTATCTCCCTTTATTTGAACACCTCTGGCGAACTTCAGTAGAACAATATGGGACAACTAACACCAAACACAGGCTCCAGGGGTTAACCAGTACTTGGTGCACCAACCTCCGTAAGAAACTGCCAACGTTTTCACATAAAGAGACACGGTCTGAGCTGGGCTCGAACCCGTGACCATCAGTGATGCTAGGTTACAGTTGTATTAAAGTCACCGACCTTAACCACTCGACCACGGATGCGGACATTACATTGTATCTATCTTTGGAAGATGCATTTCAAGAGGTCACACATGAAATATAAAGCACTTAGCACTGGTCTTTTTTGACAGGCTAAAACATCAAATCTACTCATACTGTCAATCATGTGACAATACAGGAAATGCCACAACCGCTAGCATCTGAGGTAAATGTCACAGACAAATGTTTTCGGGTTCAAAACCACAAAACTAAAAAACTTTTATTTTGTTTTTAAAAACACAATCATACACACAGGAAATGCCACAACCGCTAGCATCTGAGGTAAATGTCACAGACGCTTGGGGGTCTGGACAAATGTTTTCGGGTTTAAAACCACAAAGTTAAAAAATATTTTTGTTTTTGTTTTTAATAATACTATGATACTTGCATATTTTTTTTAGGCCATTCGAAGCAAGTTTTAAAATAAAACGCGTCACTATCAAGGCTATATACTGGAAGATGATAAGGTCGTAAATGTAAACAAACCGTGTGCTACACATTCAACAACCTCAGCAATCATTTGTCTATCAAACGATGGTGGTCTGGACGTCTACCTTCGCCTATTTACACTCAACTGTTTTCAACTCGATTTCCTGCGATTTCGCATCTTTGTAAATGTATGTGCTTAACTCTTTCAGCGCCGAATAAATTCATTGTGCATGCAAACAACATTGATCCAGATCAGCCGCGGCGTAACGCCGCGTCTGATCAGGATCTATGTTGTTTGCTATTCGGACAGGTGCTTCAGCTCCACTGTCTGAAGAGCAATCAGCAAATAGCCTGATCAGACGGCATGTTCTGTTCTGTGCGATCGGGTTCTCTACTTTTTTACAAAGTCGCTTTTATGCGACATTGGCAGTGAAAGAGTTAATATGTTACCACATACCAGCCAGTGTTAATACTAGTATCAGTGTGTTCATTGCACGCTCTTGGTTAGTTTAAACATCGTTTATATCCCAGTAGTATACTGTTTAAGCAATGCATACATTAAACATATATCAAAATACAGAAAAATGCTTAGAATGAAAGACAGAATATTATATCATTCGTATCCTCTGCAAGGTGTTTATGTATTTCGCTGAACTTTTGCAATTGTTTTTGTAAAGTTGACAAATGAATCCGAAAGTATTGTGAACTAGAATGAAAGGCGAAACAAGAATACATGCGGAAATAAAACTACATATTAAACATTACTAATGAGTATCATAATATACTGGATTGTGAGTGAGAGAGCGAGAGAGAAATAGAAGGGAAATGAGAAGATGGTGATAGGAAGATAAGAGAGGAGAGAATGTATGTCGCATGTAACAATAATCATTATTAATAATAGTATTCAAATCTCTTGCTATCAGATATGTAGGTATGAACATTTGTGAATATGAGGAGTGTTTTTCCTGATCGAATAGGGCTATTGAAACTAAAGCGAATGTCTTGCACTCCTCATGCCCGCTAAGATGTACCATTATGCGCATGCGCAAACTTTCAGTTCTTATGTATTTCAATTCTGTTGTGACACCGGATTGCTCATGGTTCCCGTACTTGTTCTACCCAAGTAATGCATTGGTGTGATCTGTAGGTTATTGAACAGCAGTGCTCTTTTTAAGCAGTTTGTAAAACTAGGTTCCTTCCTGCATAGATCTATGATCGTTTATGCTGGATATCGGATAACGATACACCTGTGTGTGTTTAACGTTTCTTTATCGTCGCTACCGGTTACCCATATAAGCGACGCCTCCTGAAGAGATTAGTCATTTTAGATTTTTTGGAGGATAGTGCAATGATACAGACAGACACCCATTCCAGATGCTCCTCCGGTTCTTTTACGTGTATGATGTAAAGCACCGACACGAGACCTCGGTCTAAAGTACCATCTGAAAAACTGTTAATTTTGTTAGGGTCAGACGGTCCTGGAATACCAATACAACGTGTTAAACACTGGACTACAGATCCCGTCTGTCGAGATACATGGGTTGCCTGCTAGCCTGTATATAAAATAGAAGTACATACGCTGAGATGTCAATCCAGGTTTCTCCTCCACAACGTGCACGTCGTGACCTAGGTACAGCTCACAGCACGACTATGGGTCAAGGACTTCGCTGACGGAAGCCGCGTCATCGGACAAGTATACGTCGCGTGACTCTATACGAGTATAAACTTACTACTAACTTACCCACTTGGCGAGACAGCAATGTTCTGTGCTGGCGACGGTGGATAGCTGGTTATTTAGCCAGCTCCTTCAACGAGACGGTTCTCCTTGAAGGAAGACGGCGGGACTCTGACTTCTTGATGGCGCGAGGACCCCAGCAAAGAAACCGGAACCATTATTGCTGCTGTGAGCTGACACATCGTGGGAGGATGTGGCCCTAAAAGGGACCCCTTCGAAAGATATGATACAGGATTTGTCACCCTGAGAAGAACGAATATGCCTTTCCAGTTGTCAACATAAGCAACTTAGATGACAACGTAATCTACTTAGAGAAACCAGTCGCCCAAATGCTTCGGCGGAGGCGACTATAAAGAAAACTATATCGTTCGAGATATCAATTATTTTTGTTTGCTTTTCTATATATGTTTGCCATCTTTGTTTAGACACTCGAATTACCCCCAGCAAATTGAATACTTGCCTTTAACAAAAATGAAAGTGAACAGTTATACCTGTGTGCGTATTAGTTCAAAGAAATCTAAAAAAAAGGGCAAGTCATTGTTCCTTTGCAGAACAGTTATGTTTATTGTTTGGTGTTTAACGTCGCATCAACAGCTTAGATTATATGGGGATTTTCCAGGTATTATCAGTGGAGGAAGACGAACAGTATTCCAGACGTGGGAGGGTACCCGGGTCGAACCACCGACCTTCCGCAAGCTAGCTGGATAGCTTCCTGACAAGAAATAATTCGACACCCTCAGTGGGGATTCGAGCAAGCAGCGGTGAGGGGCAAGTGATATGAAGTCAACGAGCTTAAGAATTCGGGCCACGGAGGACCCTGCAGAAATCTGAGCCGGGGAACAGTATATACCACACTAAGTACTTGACTACAGTTTCAGTATAACATGTACTGCTTCGTAATGCCAACGGATTTGTTAGAGGAAAAATAATATGTAATGTTCTATATGTACATATTTATACATTATTGCCTTACGAGAAATAAAAGCAAAGCATGTCACAGTGGACGCATTGTTTATATATGGGGCTGTATTTCAATTAAACACGAATGAATGTGAGATTTTCTTGATATGGATGGAGAGAAACTACCAGTCTTACATGAAACTGTAAGGAAATGGATTGACAGCTCGTGTTACAGCCATAGGCAATTCAAACATGATATTATCTGGCATTTCCGCAACATTATTAACTGGCAGAAAACACCGAACTGTCATTATTCGCAGCTGCGTCACACATAAGATAGAACATAAACGTATTAAACAATTTCGATTAATGGTTGTTAGCAAGCACAAGTAACTAATTCCTATTTCATTATGCTCGTTCTAAACGAATACTTTCATCCAATGGGGAAACAAACAAACATGATTATAAAGTGGTAATGGTCTGGTGTGAACGAATGCACCCGATTTACCTAATTATATGCTGATATACTAATGATGATGATAATGATGATGATGGTGATGATGATGATGATAAAGAAGATTATGATGATGGTGATGATGGTGGTGGTGATGATGATGACGATGATGATGATGATGACGATGATGATGAAGAAGAAGAATATGATGATGATGATGATGATTAAGATGATGATGATGATGATGATGATGATGATGATGATGATGATGATGATGATGATGATGATGATGATGATGATGATGATGATGATGATAAATACACGTAGAAACACACACAAAACAAATCTCCTCAGACTAGACGACACTTCACTTCACTGGCAATCATTCCACAAGAAACATGTTCAAAACTCCTCTTCCTTTTCAGTCTTGACGAGGAATTCTATTTCCAAAATACACTAATGCCCCGTCTCTCGCCCACCCCCTCATGTCGATGCATTCTCTGTCTGCAAGATATTTAAATAACAATTGCTCGTCGCTCTCCCACGTGACAATCGATTTTCCTTAGACAAGAAACTTTACTCCACAAGTCACCTTCGCTCTCCGTCATGGCGATGAGTTCTCATTTTACAAAACACTTCAATTCACACGACCTATTTTCTTATTCACCTTGATCCAGTATATGTCACTCAGACACTTAAATCTACAATTCCTCTTCTCTCTCCATCGTGACGATCGATTCTTCATAGACAACACTTAAATTCACATTTAATTCCTCTCCTCCATCCCACGTGACGATCGATTCTTCATAGACAACACTTAAATTCACATTCATTTCCTCTCTTCCATCCCACGTAACGATCGAGTCTCCATAGACAACACTTAAATTCACATTAATTTCTTTTCCTTTCCTCCCTCCCACGTGCTAAATCAACGTTTCCTGTATACGACGATCGATTCTCCTTAAGACAATATACATAAATCAACGTTTCCTATTATCTCGCCAGCACGACGATCGATTCTCCTTAGACAAGATACATAAATCAACGTTTCCTATTCTCTCGCCGTCACGACGATCGATTCTCCTTAGACAAGATACATAAATCAACGTTTCCTATTCTCTCGCCAGCACGACGATCGATTCTCCATAGACAAGATACATAAATCAACGTTTCCTATTCTCTCGCCAGCACGACGATCGATTCTCCTTAGACAAGATACATAAATCAACGTTTCCTATTCTCTCGCCAGCACGACGATCGATTCTCCTTAGACAAGATACATAAATCAACGTTTCCTATTCTCTCGCCAGCACGACGATCGATTCTCCATAGACAAGATACATAAATCAACGTTTCCTATTCTCTCGCCAGCACGACGATCGATTCTCCTTAGACAATATACATAAA